>CM054058.1:563962845-564101450 GCA_028641055.1 Alopecurus myosuroides
GCTTAGAAACATCCTTACAACTAAGCCTAGTTGTGAGGATCTACAGTTGTTCATAACTCTTCTACGACTACACTAGACCCGCTACCCGGTGAGTCATGCTCGTGATCCTCGCATGTATGGGCATGCCTCGTTCTCTTTATAGTGATTTTAGCGGACTATGTTGCGCAAATTTTTTAAATTCAGCAGCGTAAACCAGCACCCCCTTCTTTATTTTCCCCATTTGTACTTTTCTACCTCATTTATTTATCAAAAAACAAAGGAAAATCCCTTGGGAAGGTGGTCACATTGTGAGGCCATGGGCCTCACTTGGCAGCCCCCAAAATTGGGTTTTTCCACAGGAGGAAATATGTCCCCATCCGGCAGCCCCGATTTTTGAAAGTCCACTGAAACTCTTCCGGAACCATATAATCCATATAGATAAAATTATCAACTCTATATAACGATGTTATAAATATATATAACACCTCCCAAACATCTCAAACCCCTCTACAATTTCTTTGTAAAGCGTGCAACCTATTTCTCTCTCATTGTAACTTCTCCGAAACGGCTCCGATTGACACCGTACTTGTTGATACGTCTCAAATGTATCTATAATTTTTGATGCTCCATGCTTGTTTTCTACCAATTTTACTATGTATTTAATATGATTTATTATTTATTGCACTAACCTACTAATGGTTGAAAAGTGTACAAGTTCTTGTTTTACACTTTGTTGTGTAGGAATTAACAAGAAAACACAAAAGGAGACGTGTTGGAGAAGGACTCTGACTTTCTTGAAGGATTTGGAGGATTAGGAGGAAAAATCCTCCGGGTCCTCCTGTTGACATGTGTCAAGTACTGCTCCCAATCCCGCTTTCGCTACACTAACAGCAAAAAAAGATTCATTAAAAAAAGAACTTTTCACTAATGTAGCAATTATCCGAATTTCCCCCAAATCCCGCTTTTGCTACACTGGAGCAAAAAACGGTTCATTGAAGTAAGAATTTTTCACTAATGTAGCAAAAAAAATCGTCGACATAAAAAACCAAAAGAACTCGTCGGAGACTTCATAGTAGATTTCTTATACTATTATAGCAAAAATGGAGGACGACTGCAGCAAAAACAAATGCTATTATAGCAAAATAAGAACTTCCTCGGAGACGTCACCGGAGATCTCGTCGGAGACATTATAGAAAACAATTTGTACTATTTTAGAAAAAACGAAAAACAATTGTAGCAAAAAATAATTTGCGCTAATGCAGCAAAAAATGGGTTCGTGGGAGACATCGCCGGGAGATTCTCGCCGGATACTTCGTAGAAAAAACACTATGGTATTTTTAGAAAAATTGGATACCAATTGTAGCGAACAAATTATTCTTTTATAGTAGCATGTGTTGCCATGTCAAACTGATGTGAAAATATGAACGCAACTGGCGTGAAAAAATTGAACCTGCTAATGGCCCACAATCGAGAAACATTCCGTTAAATGGGAAAAAATAAGAGTGCGGGTGGACCAATAGGTTGTGTCGACTTTTTGGCCTACCGAACGTTCCACGTGGAGAGCTCCTGATCCGGAGGACGCGACTCGCGCGATCCTTCAGAGGGAAGCGGGTGTTTTCCTTCCTGGAATCTTTCCACCAACTGTTTTTAGAGATCGTTAGTTTGACCCCCGAAGACAACTTCAATTGAAGATTAAATTGCCTAAAATGTTGTTGGGCATTTCCATAAATTTCATTTAAGCCCAAGAACAGCCCAATCCGAATTCGTATGCGCTCTGTGGACCCATTTTACTGGAGGACAAATATCTTATTACGGGATTACGGGAATCAGTGACGTGATTGAGTCCAACTCTTACCATATTTGATGGATTCGTCCAAGACACGACTATGGTGGCCTAATTAAAGCTGAGAAGGGTCCCTAGGAAGGTTCTAGAGGTTCCCAAGAGCCCTTGGATATAGGGGCCATCCATCGGAGGGCCGGGGAGCATTGTACCATCACATATAAGGAGAGAAAAACCATAATTCTTGGGCAGCCACCAAAACCCACGAATTTTTTCTCCCCCATGGCTTCATCTCCATGCGGGAGGGATCATACACAACACTAAAAATCCATGAAGGAAGGGGGCTAAGGGGAGGCGCTCCCCCATAATGGCCGGCCGGCCCAGGAGAAGCCCCTGCACCGCCGGCGCCTCCCTGCACCTCACATGCTCCCCCTTCTCCATCATCTCCACCGTCTTCACCGCCATCTCCATCACCAATTCCACCTTGTATATAGTGGTTCATCCTCCCACACACCTCTGTACTACCCTATGTAAACATGGTGTTTGACGTTATAAATTATTTGCAGATGAATTATTGCATCTATGTCATGTTTTGTAGATCCCTTTTGTCATATGATTTATTGTTGAATCTCTATGGATGGTTTGAGGTATATATTGAATTTGGTACAGTCCTATGGTGCCATTATATGTTTATGCGCGCATGGATCACATCATAGGGTTTGTAGTATGTGGAGAAACCTAGACGGAGGGCTGCTTGAGTGACAGAAACATGAACGCCAATCTAATGATTAAAGCATATGGGATAAAAATGACGTTTTGATCTTAATGCTATAGTTGGGTATTTTTACCTTAATGTATCTTATACTAGTTACAGATGTTTTCTAGAGTTTCAATTATAAGTACTCGCAATCATTGGATCATGAGATCTTGTTAGCTTTGCCTCTCCCACATAAAAGAGGAATATCAACCTTGTATTTGACTATTTGATCATGGACAAATCCATCACACTTTCCACAACTTTTCCACACTCATGTTACTGTTAGTTTGTAGTCATTTAGTATACTGTATTGCTGCAGCAACTAACTTTCATGTATTTGTTATCCTACAAAAATATCTTGTTTACTCTAGTTTTATTTCTTAGATATTGCAAAACGTATAGTGTGCGTAGAGTTGTATCAGTGGTTGATATAAGTTGAGAGAACTTATCATACCTTTAGCTCCTCGTTGGGTTCGATACTCTTACCTATCGGAAAGGCTACACACGATCCCCTATACTTGTGGGATATGACTTGTTTGTGCAATATCGTAACGAAATCGACCATTACTTATTGATGTTAGAAACATATTTCAAACATCCCATGACATCCTATATCCTTCATCATGTATCTTGAATATTAATTCTATCACATCGGAATTACCCGAATGATACCCTACTCCTCTCGTACAAACTCATGCAAACAACAGACTTTGACTCCTTAAACGTGTGACCCTTATAGGTTTGACAACTAGTAGACATGATTGGACAATATATTCCTCAATAAAAATCAACATCGACACCATGGATGTCCCCATTGACTCCTACAGATTGTACAAAAAAATCTGCTCAACCTGTTGGTTATTAGTAGGTTCTTATTATTTCATGATACCAATCAATACCTCAAGACGAGATTCATGTTAAGATATGCTTAAACTATTTAATCACCATTTCACATTATTCTCGGGAGTTCTTTTTTTTGCTAGACAACACTATGAATGAATCAGCTCTCTAGTTGTCCATAAGCTCACATATAAGAATATTGGGCGTAGGACACTTGTAAGTAATAAACCTACACCAAATTCAACAGTGATTTCACATATTAAAATCCTATGTCCAATAAAAGATAGTACTAATTCTATTGCCAAATTTTTCAGAAAATAAGAGATGGTTTTCACTAACAATACAACATCCCTTCATCATGTCGACTCTATTTATTGATGGAACCGATGTACCTAGTCTTTGGAAAACGGTAGATGAAAGAGGCAAATTTTCCGTGATTAGCCATTATTCTCTTCATCGCAATGTATTTTAGACGACTCTGAATCAGTGATCATATCAGTCCTCCGGGATATCTCGATCAGTAGTGTATATTAGCTTATCTCCTGGGTGTACATACTCCCATACTCAATATACCACACATACGAGGGTATTGTACCTCTTTATTGTTTTTCATATACCTCATTAATTATTCTAAGATAACTCAATACAATTTGTATGGAAAATATATCTTTAGAGTCCTCGGTTTTTTCAATATACCGTTTGTACGTACATAAAAGCAGTATATGCACATATAATATAAAATATGTACAATCTAATGATTTTTTTCAGAAAATTTATTTTGGGGTATCTAGTATTAAATATTGAAGTATATTAAAAATAATAATAAGGTATAAATGGTTCATTTATGTGGTATATTTGCACGTGAGAGTACGTACACCCAGGAGTACTGAACCATTTTCCTATATATATATATATATATATATATATATATATATATATATAGGGAAAATGGTTTCTACTATCGGGTGTAGCTACACCCATGTCTCGTATACTTCGGTACGGAGGTATGTGTCAAACTTTTTCGGTTTCAGTATATTCATATACTATATATAAGATACCTCGAAACAAATTACGTGAAAATTATAAAAGTGATCATGTAGTTTGTACTATATATTCAAAATGCATGTATAGATGTACGTATAAAAGGAGTATATAGAAAAATTACACATACTACATAAAAAGTACTATATATACTGTCGAAATAGTAATATATACTTCATACTACTCATACATACTCTCCGGTACCATACATACTACATACATCATACGAAACACACGTGGGTGTAGTTACACCCGGGAGTATTATGAATTTTTCCCATATATATGTATACAAATTTGCTTTTTATTTTCCCACCCGGAACATCGCACGAATTTCCGAGAAAATCCGTCCCGCCCGAATAAAAGCAGAGCCACGTAAAAAAACGACACATGAATAACTGCAATATTAAAACGGCTCCCCTCCGAGTTTGTTCATGGGCTCCGTATGTGTCCCAGCCGGCTCAAAATAAAAACCGCTTCTGCTCAAGCCACGTTTGTTTTATATTCAAACCAGCTCTCTGTAGTTTCACTAAGAACATCTATGAAATTTGGGACGTCCTGCACCTCGTAGGATCATCCGTTAAAATTTCTCGCCTCTAAGTCACATGTCGGGCTTTCGTTTGGGCCGCTTCCTCTAAACAGATTACCAGAGGCAACCGTTTTTAGAAACCGTCTAAGGGCTTCGTTTACTAGAAGGGATGTGAAACGGATCCAATAGGCCTGATGATTAGCACATTACGAACCGGCCGGGGGAACCAACGCAAGCATATACACCAGAACCAGCTAAGATTGTGGGTATCATGGTAGTGGTTTTACCGAAGGAATCACGACGTCACGGTTGTATGCTATGCTGAAGCTGGGTAACTATCGGACCCACAAACATCCTAGTCACAATCTGGATATGTTTTCCTTTGTGGTGGAAATACTATTTCCTAGAAGCCGTCTAAGCAAAGTCTAGTGTCAACTACGACAAACCACTCAGAAATCATAGCACTATAAGAAGCAGCATGTAGGTGTGTATGGTTTCGACGGGTAATCGGCCACATCCAGCTGTCATGCGGGCTGGACACCGTCCAAACCAAAACTATTATCTATGAAGATATGGCCGCTTGTGTTGCACAAGTCCATACGGGTTATGTGAAGAGCAATCTCACAAAGCATCTCAACCCCAACTTTTTCTACACACATGAGTTGCAGAAGTAGTGCTAAGTCATTTATAAATCTTGCTGATTCGTTCAATAAATCATTACTGACATTTTTTCGAGAGATTTGTTCGTGCAATCAGTATGATTAGAATTAGGGACATGTAAGTTTCTCACATAAGGTTTTAATGAGGCAATTCGTGCAACATAGCAAAAGGTTTGTCACGTGCTTTTCTCCATATTTTACTCACTCGGTTTTTCATATTTTTGAGGCATGGATATACGGAGAATACCCGAGGAGGAGTCTTGGGAAACTTGGGCATGGCACGTACGGTAACCGACTTCGGTGGAGTTGCCTAGTCCAACTGGGCCAAGTCAACCCCCACACTTTACATTAGATTTTCTGGGCCGAGTCCTGGATATGTTTTGGATCCGGGCTAGAGGGTTGACTAGTCCCGGTTCAATGGCTAGGAGGCCGCACTGGACTAGTCCCGGTTCAAACGGGACCTCTAGTCCGGGCTCGTAATATGGACAAGGACCAGAGGGGTTTCGCCCGGCAGGGCCATATGCGATAACCTCTAGTTCCGGGCGGTATCACGAACTGTGACTAGAGGTCCTCTATTGTCCTATATATCACCCCCTCCATTTTTATTTCACTTTAGAAGGTGAGAGGTGTGTTTTAGTTTGTTGTTCCTTCTCCTCTGTTCTTCACCACCGGGCTCGAGTTTATCAATATTCTCTACACGATTTGTTATGATTTGGCGGAGCCCCTTCTATTGTAGTGTTCAAAGAGATTAGCAACGACCCTTTCATTGATAATTAAGTTTATTACATGCCATTTGTTGTAAGTATGAGGAATGTTCTTGATTTTTGCAATGGCCGATGATTTGTTTTTGATGATTTGATATAATGCATGTGTAGTTCAAAGTTTATTTCTGAGTTGATCTAATGCCGTCGCATCCCGTGCCGAATTATAGTTGTGTGAATATAATTTTAGACCTGGAATAGTTTTAGCATCGTGATTGCGTTTGATATACTTATAAAATAAAGATGAGCCATCCATGGATGTACGCTGACCGACGCTCTAACGAGTACACGCGTAATGGTTTATGTGTTGTCCATGCCGTGTCTGTCGGAATGACACTAGTAGGAAAAAGCTTATAGGGTCAAACCTACTAGAAGTGAGTCTGTCTAGGGACCCGCTTCTGGTAGTTACTGGTAGCAGGCGGATTGGAGTGTACGCTTCAAGAAAGAAGTATCTGAAGCGAGTGATTATGACCACATATTGCTAGTATGTTTGGCCAAGCGGTCTAGGCAACGCAGCCAATAGTAGCAGCGTGTGCGTTAGTACGCTGCCGATAAGTTAACGTCTAGCAGCGGTTCCTCTTTCGCGCATGCTGCTAGTACTCCTTGGCTCTATTTAGGGCACCGTACACCCCCCACACCATATTCCTCTCACAGATTGAACAGAGCTCCCCCTCCTGTAAGAAGCCCCGCCGCCGCTGCTCCGTCTTCCCGCCCGAGTGCCACCATGCTCCGCCGATTTCCCCATACGTCGCCCTCCCCTCCGTGCGTCGCCATCGCCCTCTCCGCCGCGCGTCGCTGTTGCCCATCCCGCCTCATGTCACCGTCGTCCATGCGCAAGTACCCGCGATAAGGTACAAACACAGATTTAGGTATGCCACGTTTAGATTTAGGTTAGATTCTATATGCCATATTTACGTTTAGGTTAGATTCTATATGCCATATTTATCTATGCTCTAAATTTAGGTTTAAATTCTATATGTCATTTAATGGTGTATTTAGATAACCATCTAGTGTTAGTATTAGATTAATGATGTTGATTTAGATAGATGATGGATCGACCTTCGGTGTTGCATATAGGATTAATATAATTAGTGATATTCTAATTGAAATTCATCGATGGGGTATAAGTAGTATGTTACATTGTTAGTCACAGAATTTGCTCGGTGAAATTACAGACCGCCAATGTTGCATTCCCCTTCGTACCCCATTGATGAATTTTACTAAAAGTATTTCATCGATTATTAATATTCTGAATATCTCATCTTGTAACCTCAAAGTAGAGAGGGATGGATACCTTCACAATTCATATAGCACGGCTGGGATTTGTCGTAGAGATAAATTCCAGAATGAATAAGGGGTCACTGACCCTTATTCGTTTCTTAGTCATTCTCTAGGACTCGCCCTGGTCGTGCTATATGGATCTTGAAAGTGTTTCTCCCTTTTCGACTTTGGCGATACGAGAGACGACAGATATTTAACACGAGGTGAATCATTATCTATTTACTATCCTAATTGTCTCATATCGTAGCGTCCAAACCGAGAGGGTATAGATACGTGTTAATGATTCACATATCATAATAGGGGCTTGTCTTCATGAAAGGCTACGAAAAGAATCAGGGTTCAAGGATCCTGGTTCGTTTCGTCATTTTCTTTTTGTTAAGACCGGCCCTGTCCAAGCTATGTGAATCTATGATGTTCTTCTCTCCTTTTGACTTAGGCGATACGAGAGATATTTAACACGAGGCGATTCATTGTATATTTACTCATATCTGAAATATCTCATCTAGGAGACTCAAAGCAGAGGGGTATAGATAAGTTCACGATTCATGAATCATCGCCAGGGCTTAGATAGTTGATTCCAAAATGTGTGTATGGGGTCGTGGTGAAAGGCTACGAAAAGAATAAGGGTTTATAGGAACAAACTTCTCTGGAACCTAATTCTTGTTGTAGTCTTTCTTCATGGTCTAGTACGGTTGTTTTTGAATCAACTAGAACTGCCCTAGTCATGGCTTTCATGAATCTTGGAAGTGTTTCTCCCCTTGAAACTTTGGTGATGAGAGAGAGATGACATACTTAATGGGCTTTGGTTGATTTTATATACATGTTTAATGATCTATCTTTCATTATCTACTTATTCCCGATACCACAAGTTGTTTAGTTTGTAGATGTCTATAAAGAAGGAGATTACAGCGGTGGACGCAGAGCGTGGTCTTCCCACTAGCCCGTTGCATGTCGCAATGGGCTACGACAACACTTGTGCGGTCATTGCTTGCGAAGTTGATGCGTGTAGACACACGTTCGTTAGGAGACCCCAAGATGAAGGTATGAAGAGTGGAGTAGCAAGTTTTCCCTCAGAAAGAAACCAAGGTTGAATCGACCAGTAGGAGAAAGAAGCAACTTCTGAAGGCTGATGCAGCTGATATGGCAGGGTCACTACCGATTCAGCAGCAACATGGAACCTATACAACACAATCAATTCACTTTTCCCCAGCGAAGCAGTGAGATTGTCAATCTCACCAGTTTTCCAAAAAACAAAGAGGTTAAATGTATGGTGTGGAAAACAGTAGGAAAACAATGTGAAAACAGTAGTAGCAGTGGGAAAACAGTGATTGTAGTGGTTGTATTATCAGTATGAGGAAAATGGACCGGGGTCCACAATTCAATAGTTGTGTCTCTTCAAAACATATAGATAGGATGTTGGGTAAGCAAATTACAACTGGGCAATTGACAGATATAAAGGCTGCACCGTAGTGCATATGCATGACATGATGATTACTATGTGATTCGTGTGGGCATTACAACAACATACATAGACCGTTATCCAGCTGCATCTATGAGTAATAATCCACCCTCAGAATGTCATTCGATCAATCCTTGGGTATTAAGTTGCAAGCAACAGATAGTCGCATTAAGCGAAGTGCGTAATGTAAACAATGTAAACATCGTTATTTTCTCCCCAGTGGCAAAAACACATCCACCATTCGTCATGTTTCTGTCACTCGAGCACAAATGCAAGGGAGGCATGAACCCATTATCGAGCATAAAAACTCCCTATTTGAGTCACCAGCATCTACTTGGACATAGCATCTACTAACAATGGAGATCATGTCATATGATAAATAACACACATGAAAATAACATGATAGATTGATAAGAGACATAGCATTCAATATTCATCGGATCCCAGCAAACACAACATGTAGCCCACACCACCCCTAGGCGCGCCAAGGGGGGCACGCTGCCTCATGGTGTGGGGCCCCTGTGGCCCCCCTCCGGGTCTCTCCGGACTCCGTGTGCGCGACGGATTTCGAACACCTCCGGGCTTTGAATCGTCAGATTCGGAGAATACTTCTAGAACAACTTTTGTGATACTCAAAAAGACAGAAAACATGAACTGGCTCTTTGGCATCTTGTCAGTAGGTTAGTCCCAGAAAATCGATAAAAATGGCATAAAGTGAATAGCAAACATGTAGCATATAGCATGAAAACAACATGGAACATTACAAATATTGATACGTTTACGACGTATCAACATCCCGAAGCTTCGTTCCTACTCGTCCTCCAGTAGGTAAACAATAAAACAAATAAATAATTTCTGAGGTGACATGCTACGACCATAAACTTGATCATCATAGTGATGTAAAGCATGTAAACTAGAATCAAATGAATAAAGGGTGTGCTTTATAGTTGATATCAAATATAATAATGTATAAACCATTAATAATAGCAAAGTACAACCTTTCAATGTATCAATGCTAAAAGACAATCAACTGTGCAATGGTTTATTAAAGATGATTTAAGTTTAAAGAACAACAATATAATCATCCAAGGCATCAAACTCTCACAACAAGTCCTGTTAGGATCAATTCAAGCGACAACAATATGCACGTAGGAAAATAATTAAGATATTTGTGCACTCAAAATAAGCAAAGGTTTTGTATTGGTTCTTGTCACCAGGATGTTATGGCTAAATGAACATTATGGGGGTTTGGATGGCCCATGGAAAAAATTCTCACACAACTGAAAGTGATCATTAGGGAAGAGAAACTCTTATACTTGAAATTATGCAAGGAGTAGTGATTGCCACACAACGAATGCACATAGAGCTATAAGTGTATGAAAGCTCTCCAATGGAACTAGTGGGGTGCATCCAACTTTCTTGCTCACAAAGACCCATGCACTTTTGAGGAGGCTCGTCATTGGAATATAAAAGCCAAGTTCTATAACGTTAAATTCCCCACATAGCTATGCAAGACATAATATGAAAAATCTCTCCAAACTGAAGTATTGGTGCTAACAAAGCAGAAATGTGGAATAAATGATAGTAATGATGCTCACTCTCTCTTTATTATTTCTCTTTGGCCCTTTTTTTTATTCTTTTGGGCTTTTTTTGATCTATAAACTCACTCGTAGGGGCAACACTCTATTTTACAATGAATCATCACACTTTTAGTACTCATAACTCAAGCTGAAATATCTCTGATTTAAAGAAAACTAAATGCTCGTGCCAGTGTAGCAGTATGCAAAATAACAATGCATCATGACATCAAGTAACATAATGAGGATGGATGTTGTATGACAATATATCTCGGAATGGATATGGAAATGCCATGGTAGGTAGGTATGATGGCCGTTTTGAGAAAGATCATTTTTGACTTATTTGAGAAAGAACAAAGTTCTCCCATGGGATTTGGATGCACTGGCGAAGTTTGCACCAACTCTCAATGTGAGAATGAGCAATGCGCAGTACCAAAGAGGCTAGTAAATATGGATGGTGGAGGTGCCAGAAAATCGCAACATAGAACTCATAAGTTAAAAGATTACAACTAAAATTATGATCTTACAAGGCATACTGAAAATCAGTCCAAGAGGGTCCGTGGTACTGAAAATCAGCAAAGGAAGTCATATATCATTATCCTATCAACTGCTTATTTGAGTGTGACACTGTTTCAATCTCTTAGACCAACCATTAATTGTTTGTACTCTACTAAACCAGTAAATTTACCATTAAGCATATTAATGTCTCAAAAGAACAACAAATAATCAAGTGAAACGGTTTCAAGTTTCTAATATAACATGGTGCGAACACTGTCACCATGATACCATGATAATCATACATAACACCAATATAAAGAAATCTCATAATTCTATTATTCAACTGAATAAAATCATGATCAATATCTCTCTAATCTATTATCCATATAGATATGAATGTCACCGCAAGATAACATAGTTCATATCTTTCAACTATGTAAACATAGTTCATGATCATAATGATGATCACACAATGGGAGAGAGGGATAACCATATAGCTACTGGTATAGGCCGTTAGCCACGAAGAGGGGCTACTCCCGCATCATCATGTGAGGCAGGAACGTCGATGAACATGGCTTCGGAGGTGAATCCCCGTCCCAGCAGGGTTGACAATACATGAACTGATGTCCCCGAACGATGGTTTTTGATGGAGGCGGATATTGGAATCGTATTTCGAAAATCCTCCGGGAGTCGTAATTAAGTTTTAGTTCACGAGGCAAGCTATAGGCGAAGGGGAATCCCGAGGCGGAGGGAGGGAATGGGTTAGACCTAACCCGCTCCAGGTGGTTGCCTGGGAGAGATGGTCCTCCTCTTGAGGCCCCTTGATGGCTCTAGGAGTTTTAGAGGAAGTTAGAATTTGTGTAAATTTTAATATTTTTTTAGCACTTTGATTTCTGAATTTTTTTGCAATTCACACAAAAATAAACATAAATTGGCACTAGGCACTGGATTAAAAGGTTTGTCCAATACATTCTATAAACCATAGTAAAAACATGTAGCTGTGGCATAAAACAAACATTGAACATTCTAAAATTATAGATACGCTTTGGACGTATCAGACTTCATCTGCCTGGTCATTAACTACAGTATGGAAGTACCTAGCTGGCTAGCCACGCTCCAAATGATTTCGATTGCAAGCACCGTCAAGTTTGCATGCTTCAAATGTAGCCTTTGGCTGAGCATCGGTGCACCAACAATTCTGAACGCGTCACCGCTATTATCAATATGTGGGAGGAGAAGTCGATAGCTAGGGTGCTCATGTGATCATGTTCAAGGATTAGCGTATTAGAGTTATGGTAGGTTTAGAGTCCTAGTAGGATTAGATGTTTACCGGTACGTGTAGTACCCGGTCTTGTATCTTTGTGGACACGTTCACCCACCTATATAATGAGAGCCAGCCGTGTGGGCTAACCACGACAAACAATTATCGTTAACTTGGTATCAGAGCCTCACCCCGATCCGGCCAGCTAGGGTTCTTCGAGGCGCTCACACGATGACTTCCTCGTCTGCGCTCTCCCTTTTCGCTGGCGCAAGTACTTCCGCCGCCGGTGCCTCCACCCCGCTCCCAATCACCACTGCCCTCACGTCCCTGCCGTCTTCCGTGTCCAACACCATCACCGTCGTTCTAGATCGCACGGATTTTCTTCTTTGGAAGACCCAGGTTGTGCCGCACATTGCCGGCCAGGGACTCCACGGTTTCCTCGATTGATGCTGCCCCGCTCCTCCCTCAACAATCACCACGGGGACAGGAGCCGATGTCAAAACGGTGCAGAACCCCAACTTCTCCATGTGGTGGTACACCGACCAGCGCGTCCTCAGTGTCCTCCTCGGATCGATGCATATCGACATCCTCGCGCAGATGGTTGGCCGCACCACTGCCGCCTCGGTTTGGGCCGCTCTCACCTCTATGTTCGCCGCCTCAAGCCGCGCGGGAGTCCGTCAGATCCATCGTCAGCTTGGATCGCTGAAGAAAAACGACCTCTCTGTTGCGTACTACTACAACAAGATGAAGGGTCTTGCTGACCAGATGGCCATGGCCAGCTCCCCCATCTCCGATGATGAGCTCATGGACTACATCGTCGTTGGCCTGGGCTCCCAGTTTGAAGGAGTGCAGCAGGCCCTCACCATCCTCAACGCGGCGGCCACGTCGTTGTCCCTCTCCGACTTCTACGCGATGCTTCTATCATGCGAGGCGATGAAGGAATAGAACGCACAATTGGGCGATTTCTCATCGTCGGCCAACGCCGCTGCCCGCGCTGGCTGCGTCCTTTTGATGCCAATCCAGCCGGGCGCTTTGGAGGCCGTCCATTAGGCGCACCGCAAGGCGGTACTGGAGGCGCACCAGTTGCAGCAGAACCGAGGCCCACAGCAGCCGCAGAATTGCGGCAATGGAGGACAGGGTGGCGGAGGACAAGGTGGTGGTCGCAAAAATCGTCCACGCTGTCAGATCCGCTGCAAGAACTGGGGGCACAAAGCTCTAGCGTGTCGCCAACGGTTCAATCAGACTTACCAGAACGAGGATCGTCGTTCTGGCAATGCTGCGGCTTCCTACCATGATGATCAACAACAACATGGTTTTTCGACACGGGCACCACGATCATCTCACCAACGACATGTCTCGTCTCGGCGTTCAGGAGCGCTACCAGGGCAATGATCAAGTCTAGGTTGCTAACGGTACAGGTTTGTCCATATCACATATTGGTCATTCTCGTATTACTGGTTCTTCGAAATCTTCAGAATTGAAAATTATTGTTCATGTCCCTGGTTTGAGCAAAAATCTTCTTTCCGTTTATCGACTTGTGTGCGATAATAACTTCTTCCTTGAGTTTCACAAATATTCTTTCTATGTCAAGGACAAGGTAACGAGGAAAACTCTTCTTCAAGGTAGAAGTCATGGTGGTCTTTATCTCCTTCCGTTTGGCTGTGCCGTGTCCTCTGCTCGGCACGCTTCATCCGGCATCAAGCTTTCTTCGCACCAATGCCATCAGCATCTTGGTTATCCTTCAAATAGTGTAGTTCAAAAAATTGTTTGGAAAAATAATTTGTCGTGTTCCCCTAGTGTTTGTATTCTTCTGTCTGTGATGCATGTCAACGGGCTAAGAGTTACCAACTACAGAATTATTCTTCTACACGAGTGTCCACTTCTCCTTTAGATTATTCACACAGATGTTTGGGGACCGACTTTGTCCTCCTCTACACTTTTCAGCACCATGTTGAGATTCTTCTAACACCAAGATTCGTGCCATCCAATCTGACTGGGGTGGTAATATCATCGCCTACATGCCTACTTTCAGCGCAATGGCATCTCCCATCGTGTTTCATGCCCCCACACGTCTGAACAAAACGGTATCGCTGAGCGCAAATAGACATCTCGTAGAATTAGGCCTAGATCTCCTTGCTCACTCCTCTCTACCTCTTCGGTATTGGGATGAAGATTTTCTTACTGCCTGTTACCTTATTAACCGGATGCCACCACCGGTTATTCAAAACAGCACGCCTCTATCTCACATTCTTAACGTGTCTCCTGATTATTCTTTCTTACGCACTTTTGGATGTGCATGTTGGCCGAGTCTTCGTAAGTATAACTCACGTAAACTTGAGTTTAGATCTAAGATGTGTATTTCCTAGGGTATAGTCCCATGCACAAAGGATACACGTGTTGTTCGCTCCACGGGACGTATTTATATTTCTCGTGATGTCATCTTCGATGACGGTGTTTTTCCGTTTGATCAACTAGGGTTCGTGGTCGATGTGTCTCAGTTGCATCCTATTTCTTCTCCTGAGAATGAACCAGTTTTACAGAATACTAATATGCGTTATGACACATCTTTGTTACCTGTTTATCCTCCTGTTATTTGTTCTTCTGTTCCTGTGTAGGAGAGTCAGCCGATCGACGTGCTGCCCGCCCGCGATCGACGTGTGCATGGCATGTTGCATGCCTCGGGGATCGCGCCCACCTCTACGTCGCCTCCGGCAGTGCCCAACGTGTCTCCTTCCGCTGGGCCGACAGAGCCCACCTCGCCTGAGCCATCGTCTCGGCAAGGCTTGTCTCCAGGCGCTGGGCCGTCGGCATCGTCCGATGCTGGGCTGCTGCCGTCACCTGGTCAGCCCAACCCACCTAAGTCCACTCTCCCAGACGTGCCAGTCTCATCGTCGTCTCAGCTGACATGCCTCGGGGCGCTGTCACTCGGCGGCAAAATGATGTGCACCGTCCTAAGATTTGGACGGACGGTACTGTACGGTATGATCCGTATCGGCGTCGAGCGTTTCTTGCTGTTCCTTGCTCGCACCGCACCGCCTTTTCAGAGCTTGCTTGGCGTTCTGCGATGGAAGAAAAGTTCTGCTCTCCAGCATAACAAAACGTGGACTTAGTTCCTCGACCTCCTGACACAAACATAGTTGGCAGCAATTGGATTTTCAAGACCAAGTTTCATCCTGATGGGTATATTGATAAAGACAAGGCACGTTTGGTCGCTGCGGGTTAACTCAGCAGTACGGTATCGACTATCATGACACGTTCAGCCCAGTTGTGTGAAGTCAGTTACTGTTAGACTTGTGCTTTCCCTTGAATTTATCTCGTGGGTGGTGCCTACGTCAAGTGGGTGTCAGCAATGCGTTTCTCCATGGTTTTCTTGCTGAAGATGTTTACATCTAGCAGCCTCCTGGTTTCGAGGATCCTCAACATCCTCAGTATGTCTGCAAACTTCAGCGTGCCCTCTATGGTCTGAAACAGTCCCCTCGTGCTTGGTATGCCCGCCTGAGTGTCAGGTTACATCAGCTAGATTTCGTTTCCAGCACCGCAGACACTTCCTTGTTCATCTTTGATCATCAAGGTGTCACTGTTTACATGCTCGTTTATGTTAACGACATTGTTATTGCTGGATCCTCCTCATCTGATGTCGAGCATCTGGTTGAGACATTGTCCAACACTTTTCCTATTAAGGATCTCGACCGTCTGGAGTATTTTCTTGGGAAACCTCTTATACAGCTGATGGCATGGTTCTTTCGCAGCATAAGTATGCACTCGACCTCTTGTATCGGGCTAATATGGAAAAATGTAGGGCGGTTACTACACCTTTGTCGGCCACAGAGAAGCTTGCTCGGGGTCTTGGTGATGTTCTAAATCCTGATGATGCTTTCAAATACAGGAGTTTGGTTGAAGGTTTGCAGTATTTGACACTCACACGACCAGACTTGTCTTCTGCTGTAAATAAGGTCTGCCAGCACCTTTCTCAGCTCACTACGGTTCATTATGAAGCGGAGAAGCGCATTCTTCGTTATGTTCGCGGCACAATGTCCACTGGTCTTCGTCTTCAGAGGTCTTCTTCTACCGTGCTTAATATTTTCACGAATGCTGATTGGGCCGGATGTTCTTGTCATTGTTCATCCACCTTGGTGTTAGCGCCTAATGAGTAGATTGTTGTCTTCCACAACATCCATGAATTTCCTTGAGCTTGTCTGCTCATGCACCATTTGTGACCATGATATCCGTCGGCCCTAGTCTTACCCTCACTGCCTCCTCCATCAACACCATCCACTATGCTTCCCGGTTCGACAAGCAGTTCTTGGCGACGATGCCACGGTTGACGTTGTTCAAGGTGTCCATCTAGTCGAGCGCAATGTCGTGAGTGGCGCACTCCTTATGGGGAGTCGAATATATATCGCACACAGAGTATGTGTACTTGCCAATGATTGACATCAACCACGAGTACGTCGATGAAACTGGCAGGAAGAGGAGCCGCCTATGGCAACCTCGGACACCAAGGCTTTGAATTGGCGACCGTGCAGTACTATGAGGACAGTTATGGACATTACAAGTGGATATGTATCCAGGAGAAGACGGGTGAAGATATTCCTTCGCCAATCAGAGAGGGAGATGGAGGTAAAGTACTCGATCGATTTTTCCCTTTTTTTCTTAGCTCTAAATCTCAAGCGTGCCCCGATGGGTGTCGTGCATGCGTTTGTGCACGCGGCTCTCTCTTCCCTTTTATTCTGATCTATCTGTAACTCATATACATTTTATGTGGGCTTTGTTTTTCCCTTTTTGAATGCTATTCACGTGGTGCTTGTATGGGGCGTAGAACAATAACCGTGTAGAACACAATATGTGTAGTTGCGTAACTTTTTATTATGTTTTAAATCTTGACCACTGTAATAGAATCGACGGTATATATATTTTTAGATGATGTGGATTAATACTTTTTCCTTATTATACAGATATTAATGCGTGACACATGACTTCCAACAATAATTTGCAGATGGTTAGAAGTTAGATCTGAAGAGTCACGCCAACCTTCATCAAAGCCAAATAGTAGAAGTCCATAAATACTATGTGCAAGAACGCTCCTCTTTCATCCACACACACTCGAGCAGCAATTGAGGAGTGGGTTGTTCAGGCATGGAGGCCACTCTGCTGCTTACCCCTTACAAGATGGGCGAATTCAACCTGTCGCAGGTAAGTTTTTTTTTTGAAATATGTAAAGCCTAACCTGTGCATCAAATTGATGCACACAACTGTTTATTCATTAAAAAAGTATCAAGTATGTAGTATGAATAGCTTATTACAAATCAAGGACAGGTAAGTTCTGTCGCACAGGTAAGTTATGTTGCTTTTTGCAAGTAAACGGGTGAGCATGTGATGAGTTTTTGATAGCTCGAATTCTGAATGTGTACATATGGCAGGGGTCCTTGCGCCGGTGACGCTGCAGGTCCTACGGTAACCTGGCACGTGTTGAAATATAAATACACGCATAGCCCATTTCCATCAGTTCGGACTTTTGGTCTATATGGCTAGTGCAGCAATTCTATATGGTATCAGAGCCACGAGGTCTGGAGTTCGAGACCCTGCTCACGCAGTATTAAAAACAAAAGAAAAAAAGATTCTGCGGCCCGCACCAATCCCACGCTAAGGACTAAAATAGCCTAGACGTGAGGGGAAATGTTGAAATATAAATACACGCATAGCCCATTTCCATCAGTTCGGACTTTTGGTCTATATGGCTAGTGCAGCAGTTCTATATGGTATCAGAGCCACGAGGTCTTGAGTTCAAGACCCTGCTCGCGCAGTTTTAAAAACAAAAGAAAAAAAAGATTCTGCGGCCTGCACCGAACCCACGCTAAGGACTAAAATAGCCTAGACGTGAGGGGGAGTGTTAAATATAAATACAAGGCTAGCCCCTTTCCATCAGTTCGGACTTTTGGGATAATTGGCTAGTGCAACAATTCTATAAGCCGCACAACACCCTATACTACGCGCAGAGAACGGCACCAGGCGCCCTTCTCATCGCCGAGGCTACGGCTGGTAGAACCTAGGGATCTACCGGGACGTGGGCGTAGGCTGTAGGGGAAGGAGGGGGTTGTGTGGAGGCGTAGCGCGCGCGGCCGGCGGCTGGGCGCCGTCGCGTGAGAGCTAGGGGAGGGCGGCGGCGGCGGTGGCTGGGAGAAGGCCGACTCCTCTGGGACTCGGCAATAATGATATTGATTATTGCTTGTTCAATCACGATGGGATGCATGTGTTTATATAGGAGGACGGCCTCCTCTAAACCCTAATTTACTTGGGCTAAGCCCCTAATTTACTTGGGCTAAGCCCACAACTAAACCGACCATAACATCTCCCCCCCGCCTTCTCAAACAGCTCGTCCTCGAGCTGAACTTCTGCAAGCTGCTGGCGGAACTCATCCCGGATCGGCGTCGGTCTTGGATACAGCTGCATTGGCCGGCCCAGCGGTGACGACATTAGCCTCCACGTCGTCTACGGTCTCCAAGTAGAACAGGCGTGGGCAAACGTGGCCCGGTATGTAGAGCTCGTCGCAGTTGAAGCATAACCCTTTACGGCGGCGCTCAAGCTGTTCGGCCGTGGTCAGCCGACGGAACGGCCGCGTCGCGGCTGGATCGGATTGCCCCACATGAGTCAAGGTTGTGGGCGCCTGGCCTGCTGGTGTCGGTGGAGGGCGGGCGGGCGGCCGAACGTCGCTGGCTGGAAAGGCCTGCTGCATGGCCCGCGCGCGCTGCTCGAAGGCGCGGGCGTAGTACATGGCCGACTGCAGGTCCTGAGGATCCCGCATCTCCACGTCGACGCGAATGTGGTCCGGCAGGCCGCCGACGAATAGCTCGGCGCGCTGGCGAGCCGTGACGCCAGGCGCATGGCACGCCAACGTCTGGAAGCGATCGGCAAAGTCCTGCACCGAGGAGGTGAAGGGAAGGCGACCGAGCTCGGCCAGTTGGCTCCCGCGTATCGGAGGCCCGAACCGGAGGAGGCAAAGGTCGCGGAAGCGCTCCCACGGAGGCATCCCACCCTCGTCCTGCTCAAGGGCGTAGTACCACGTCTGGGCGGTGCCGCGGAGGTGGTAGGAGGCGATCCACGTGCGATCGGACGCGAGGGTCCGCTGCCCTCTGAAAAACTGGTCGCACTGGTTGAGCCAGTTCATAGGGTCGACGGTGCCGTCGTAGGTGGCGAACTCCAGCTTGGTGAAGCGGGGCGGCTGCTGGCTGCGCGGGGCGACGGCGAAGGCTCCCTCGTGACGACCCATCGCGGCGGGGGGCGAGTAGGTGGGCATCATGGGCCCGCCCTGGAACTGGTGGCCGCTGTCGCCGATGTAGGGTTCAGCGTACCCGGCGAAACCCCCGAAGGTCGTGGCCGAGGGCGATGCGGCCGGCTGGAGCACGGTCGGCTGGGCAGGCGCGGTCGTATAGACTGACGCGTCGAGCCAGGCCGGAAGTTGGGACTGCGAGGGCGGGAACCCGATCTGAGTGATCGGGACCCCCTGGTGGGAGGCGGCTGCCGACGGCGACGGCGCGAGGGCCGTGGACGGCGGCTGTGATGGCGCGGATGGCGGCACGACCGGCGGTGGCGCCGTCCGCTGGAGGAGCACTGCGATGGCGTGCTTGATGTCGGAGACCGCCTCGGTCAGGTCGCGGAGGCCCGTAGAGAGCTCCTGTATCGAGAGGATGGGGGCGGGCTCCCGAGTCGGCGTGGCCGGGGCCGCAGACGCCGACGGCGGCGCCATGGTGGTGGACGCGCCCGACGAGGCGATCGCGGTGGAGGCGGTGGGCAGTCCCGAAGACATCACAACCGAGGAATCTGATACCAAACTGGTAGAACCTAGGGATCTACCGGGACGTGGGCGTAGGCTGTAGGGGAAGGAGGGGGTTGTGTGGAGGCGTAGCGCGCGCGGCCGGCGGCTGGGCGCCGTCGCTTGAGAGCTAGGGGAGGGCGGCGGCGGCGGTGGCTGGGAGAAGGCCGACTCCTCTGGGAGTCGGCAATAATGATATTGATTATTGCTTGTTCAATCACGATGGGATGCATGTGTTTATATAGGAGGACGGCCTGCTCTAAACCCTAATTTACTTGGGTTAAGCCCCTAATTTACTTGGGCTAAGCCCACAACTAAACCGACCATAACAACGGCGGTATCGGAGACGGCAAGGGCGTACCCGCATGTGCCAGGGCCGTGGAGCGAGGGGCATGTGGAGGCCTGGAAGCCCGTGGTAGACGCAGTGCACGCCAAGGGCGCCCTCTTCTTCTGCCAGATCTGCCACACCGGCAGCTTGTCACCCACGGGTCATGTTCACTTCCCCACTCCACTCTTTTGTTTTTTTTCTCAGCATATGGTATATATTCGATTAAATAAATCCGTTCTAGAATAAAAATAAAAATCATCTTGCAGATTGTGGTGCCCCTGCCAAGTTACAAAAACAAGAGATACCTCAAATGATGAACGACTTCAGGGTCGCCGCCAGAAATGCCATCAAAGCCGGTAATGATGTCTTTACCAAAACTCCACGGGCTGTACGTGTACTCATCTTGCAAATTTAGCAATGCTAATAATAACAATGGTTTGTGGCACATTACAGGCTTCGATGGTGTCGAGATCCACGCTGCCAATGGGTTCCTCGTCAACGAGTCCTGGTACGGTGGTACCTAGGTGAAGGAAATGTAATCCACAAGCCTATGAAGGACGGATCAGATGATGCACGCAACCTAGAGATCCTTTCCTGCTTTGTCACCGATGTTGTGCAGGCTGTCGCCGATGAGGTCGGGGTGCACCGTGTCGGGGTGCGCCTCTCCCCCATTCGTCGAGTACGTGCAACACACCCACATTGATCAAGAGGCCCACGCGCTGCGCATGGTCCGCTTCATGGACAAGATCGGTGTCCTTTACTGCCATGTGGTTGTGCCAAGGATGTGTGTTGACGGTGAGAACAATAAGCTTTCCATCACACACCGCCTTGGGCCGTTCAGAAAGGCATTCAGGGGCACGTTCATGGTGAACGGAGGGTATGACAGGGACGAAGGGGACAAGGTGATCAGTGAAGGCTATGCTGACCTGGTCGCGTATGGCCGTCTGTTCTTGGCGAACCCCGACCTGCCTGAGCGCTTCAGGAAGAACGCCCATCTAAACAAGTATGACAGGAGCACGTTTTACACCTCGGATCCTGTTGTTGGCTACACGGATTATCCTTTTCCGGAGCAGGAGATTGGGTGGCCAATTGACCTCCGATCCATCTATGGATCATTTGCATTACACGTCTGTAAAACAACCAATGATATTGTGTACACGCTTGTGCAAGCAAGAGAAGGAACTTTTCAGGCATCATTTATCTTGTTCAATAAGATTTTACTTCTATTTGATGTGTGAACTTATTTCTTTTATGGTAGGGACAAATGAATATGAAACGTATATACCCACCAATACTAGTAGGGATGCGAAAGTGGGATCCCATTTATAGCTCATTTGTGAGCTTTTTGTCCAAAAAATATTACACCCTCCGATCCATATTAATGGTCGCTAAATCGGATGTATCTAGACATATTTTAGTGCTAGATACATCCGATTTAGCGACCATTAATATGGATCGGAGGGAGTATCAATTATACTAGGAAAGCGTGTACTATCTTTTGGTTATGTGAATATTGAGGAAGAGAGACCATGCTCCAGCGCCGACCTCTACCTCTTTTTCCGTTGCTGCAGCTTCAAGTGAGGTCGAGTGGAGCATCTAGCTTATACAGGGTAGTCTAGATTTTATGTATGGCGTCATGTCGCATTTGGGCCTGCTGCCCGTAGGTCGGAGTGCGCTGGATCACTGCTAGATCTATATGCAATGATACGAAGGGAGGCGGTGGCCAGGGCCACCAGGTGACCACATTTTGCGAGTTGGGGGAAGGCTGCGCCTGGTGATCACCTGGTGGTCGTGGGCCTCCCCTCCATCTCTCATTTGTACTCCGTCTTCGTTCTGGGCAAAAATATATCTCCATAAATTTTTAGGACTTTTGGCGAATATTTTCTTGAGAGTTTTTTCTTCAATACAAAAGCAGCAGGAAACAGGAACTGGTCCTGGGCATCTTGTTAATAGGTTAGTCCCTGAAAGCAGTAAAAAAAAATGAACGAAAACATGTAGAAAATATGGGAAAACATGTAGAAAACATAGCATGGAGCATAAAAATCATAGATATGTTTGGGACGTATGGGCATCCCAACCTTAACTCCTGCTCATCCTCGAGTAGGTAAGTGGTAACAAATATATATTATGAGGTGATATGATGCCAACACAAACTTGATCAATCATTATGTAAAAACATTGTAAGTTGAGATCCAAACACTTCAACAAAGACATAATACATATTGAATTGATGCACTAGCCAATTATCCCAAAAGTCCGAACTAATGGAAAGGCGCTAGGCGTGTATTTATATTTCAACACTCCCCCTCACGTCTAGGTTATTTTAGTCCTTAGCGTGGGTTTGGTACGGGCCGCATAATTTTTTTTCTTTTGTTTTTAATACTGCGTGAGTAGGATCTCGAACTCGAGACCTCGTGGCCCTGATACCATATTGAATTGATACACTAGGCAATTATCACAAAAGTCTGAACTGATGGAAAGGAGCTAGGCGTGTATTTATATTTCAACAATACATGTTATTTGATTAAGGAAAACTTAGCAACTACATTGAAACATGAATATTAGCACAAATAATTGACAATAAATAATGATACATTCAAAGTAATATGTTTGTTTAATCTTTACTATTAAGGTTGCTGTGGTGGTATGGTGTCACACTTCACTAAAATTACAGGAAGAATGCCACCGCACTAATCTTTTTTTTTGTCTTGCATGTAGCCTTATCTTGTCAGGTTTGTTAGATTTGTTAGTTGCATGCAGCCTTATCTTCTCTTCTCTCCTCCTATCATTTCTCTCCCATCTAAAAAAAGCTTAACATTGTATTGGATATTTTTTTTACTGTTAAATGGCAGTCAGTAAGTTGGTACGTCCTCACCTATCGTCCGCCTATCCACGATTGAAAATTACCCGCAAGTGCCATCGGTACCGCACGATCTTGCCTTGTGCGCTGCCTCACAGCGATGTCTTCGTCGCCATGACCCAAGTCCGCCGCCTGCAGCTCTAGGCCTGCTCCCATCGTGGACCCCGTCTTGAGGGACGAGCGGAGCACCTCCTCTTCCCATCCAAGACAAGATGGGCTTGATACGGTTGACCTGGGGAGCGACGCCCCTGCGTCTACCAATTCGATCTGGTCGCGGTCAAGGATATGTGCGGGGTGGGGCTTGAGGTGCCACCATTCCATCCGCCGGTCAAGGATCTGTGTGACCTTGCCATGTCTCCATGGTACCTCTCCTACTCTGACTTCTTCTCTGAATACTTCCTCTTGCGCGCGATTCTCCGATACGCCCCCTAGCCCCAGCCCGCCTGATACGATGACGACCGTCACCAGCGGCCTCCCTCCTCGCCTTCGTCGGCAGCCAGGTGAGCCATACAGTGGCCGGCAGAACTGAGCTGCTCATCCGCTTTCTGAGGGTGACCATGAAGGCCGGTGTAACTTAGCTGCCAATCCCTGATGTAAACCAAGGAGGCCGGTTGGGTACCTATCAGCTGCTACCGGTTGCCCAGTGGGCATGGCGAGAGGAAGTTGCGGACGGTGGTGACGTGAGGGCTCATGTCGTAGATGTGTCTGCGGACGCGGCACAGGCAGTGGTACGGACGAGTAGGCACGGCATGGGTGGGCAGTGCCGGTGGAAATTGACAACTCTAATCACCAATAGTGCTACTAATGTACTCATAATCGTATTTCTTGATTAACATCATGCTTGTGTAAGCTGCTCTTCTGATTTTTCTTTTCAGCATTTTTTCAGCTCTCAGCGCGTGGTGGTGCTCTCTGTTTCTGGTCTAGCTGGGATCCTCATCTCTCACAGTATGCCGAGAGAACCAGAACATGATTGCTCGGTTAAATCACCCGGTGGATACCATTCTTTTCAATCGACTAACTGCCAGACATGCATGCTTAATGACATGACCATTTTGTTGGCAATTAGTTGCACTTAAATTTCTTATGAGAGGATTTTTTCCCTTGTTCTATATCTTTCTCTTCCTCTTCTTGGTGACTGGTCTGCTTGGTAAAAGAAACCAAGATTCACACATATTATCATATTTCAAATAAACTATTACTTGAATGCTTATACTTCACAGATCCTTGTGAAATCCAAATACAACTGGATGGTATTACATAAAGTTTGAACGCAAAATCAACTTCAATGCAATAATTTATTCCCGCCTATAAGATGCTGCTATACTGAACATGGACTCAGTCATAGAGAAAAGTTGATTTGCCTGTTGACGCCTTTAATACCGTTGCCCAACACACAAGTGAAGTATGGTCACCTTATGAAGTTGGTCATGACATTGTTAACAATTGTAGGTGCATGCACATTCATAAAAACAGTACGTGTTTGGTTGTTTCTGTTCTTTAGAATGGTTGCAATATTCTGACTTTGTTCTGTTCTTTCACACGGTCAAGGATACAAGACTACATAATTGTTAGTTGATTTGTATATGTTATTTATGATATGTGAAAGCAACTTTAGCTATATTATTTATAACAGGTCAATATGTCATAGAAATTATGTTTATCTATTACCTTTCTGATTCCTTTGTTTCCACTACTTACAGACAATGGTTGAGTTCTTCAGAATTGATATGTTTATGTGTATCAACTATTGTCTAAGGTTCAGGCACTGCAGCGCGAGCTTATAGTTGAGTCTGGTAGCAATTTGACATGAAGGTGGGCAATTTGTTTAGCTACCAGTATGGTGTCGATACAGTTTTCTCTAATTATTGTTCGTTCGTCGGAAACTGACACAAATGTTTTGGAATCACACCATGAAATACTTTAATTGGTTTTCTTTTTCTATATACATTTCTAACATAGGTTTTCAACTTTAAATAAGACAATGATGGCATGTGAGTTTCCCTACCAATTTGTTGAACTTGGCCGATTGTTGTT
This sequence comes from Alopecurus myosuroides, assembly GCA_028641055.1. NCBI lineage: Eukaryota > Viridiplantae > Streptophyta > Magnoliopsida > Poales > Poaceae > Alopecurus > Alopecurus myosuroides. The sequence goes on from CM054058.1 coordinate 563,988,297, forward strand.
CTTTTAGTGTATATCTTGTTATCCTCACCTGTGAAACTCTTTTTCTAAGGTTTGCAGCGGCATGAATACGTCCTTTTGTAAGGGTGAATGGATCATGTGCTCCTCTGTAATTTACCCTCACAGGTACGACTTGAATCCAGGGACCCTTTGCGATGACAAACACCCGATCCATGTCTTGGTAACATCATGCTCTGTATTTTTACTGTTATTTTTTTTAAACGTGCGTGAATAGGCGAACAATCAACTTGAACCTCTACACATTCCGTGCAATTTTTCTGCTTTAGCTGCCTAAACTGTGGGTGTTAGCTACTTAGCTTTGTATAAGTCTGACAATTGACCACTCAAAAAAAAAGTCTGACAATTAAATACTGCTTTGTATATCTCTGAATTTTTACTGTTTGGGCAGTAGGAAAGGATTATAGCATGCCACAGTTATTTTTCATTACTAAAGATGACACGTATAATTCTTTACTTTAGATGATAAGGGCCGCTCTCTTCCCACTGGTAAGAGCAATTTGATGCTGGTTCAAAGTGTATGTGTCTTTCGCTTAGGAGAAGTTAGTTCAGATACATAGCAAATTAGATTGTGAAATTGTGGGCCTTTATTTCGTAATGTATTTTGATGCTACCGGTATTTGAATTTGAAGGAAAAATGATCGGTGCATGCCAAAGCCAGTTTCATGATAATGAACAAGCCAATGTTATTCTGTGTGCCTTCGATATAGATGGATTAATCCTCGGTTTGTCACACAACAACCAGATTCTTGGGAGATATATCTAATGGCTGGGCAGACAGAGGCAGCCTAAGATTGGAGTAGAGCATGAGTTGTTTAGTTCTTCCAAAAGTCCCTCACAAGACAGACACCGGGATGTCATTGTTTCTTTATGGAGTGATTCTAAGAATGCGAAAACATGCTATTTGACTTGCTTGTAATTGTATATTTTAGAAAATAACTTACATTGCAATTGTATCCTTGTAGTCTGTTGTTTTTTGAATATAATAATGATGTACCCCTTGTTACGGAGGGTAACTTAAAGGTTTTTCTTTTCGTATAATTGCATTCATGAAATAAGAGAATGATCGATATATTCTTCATCCGTGGCAATGCAGAATAAAAGAACAATCGATATATTTCTTCATCCGTGGCAACGCACGGGCATTCACCTAGTCATAATAAAAGCATGATAGAGTGGTATATCGCTTGTACTTCGTGGGATATCATAATATAAATTCTAGGACAACTCCAAAGTTTAAGTGGTGACTAAAATGCACATTATACTTTGAATGAAAATTATGCTCTCCTAATTTGTGTCTAAATTAAGAAGGCGGAGAACCATCCTATATAAAAAAGAAAGTCCCTTCACAAAGGAAAACAATGATCAATCATGTGCTAGAGTATTTTATTTTATAAAACATAGCATTTTGACAATATAATTTTGAGAGAGCGGTGTGTCTATGTCAACGAATGCTAATAAATGTTATATTATCTTTTCATGTCAAATGGCTTCTAATAGAGGCTCCCATTCTAGAACGATAACATGCATCTTCTCCTTTATATATAACTAACCGTTATTTAACTGGTTTCTCAGGAACAATGTGTGAAAGAGATTAATTGTTATTGTTGGAATTTATCATGCAAGTATTAGGGACACGCATATTATACATGCAAGTGAATGGGTGAAGACATCCAACATGAAGAAAATAGTAAACCATTTAATACTTCTTCATGAGCTAAAACAGGAACACAAAACAAGTTTAATAGTTTTGAAAGTTTTAAAGGTAGCATACGAGTAATTTACTGTGCAATTCTAGGGAAATACAATGTATTGGTTGGTATGGTGTACACATGGGAATAACTTTGATTTAATATATTTTGATGCACGAGTAGAGCTCATACTCAATACATGTGAAGAATAGGAAGAAACTGGGAGCAACCAACTAATAGAGCAATAACGACAATAATCATGCATAGCGACAAATCATCATTAAGCAAAACATAAAGTTATGTTACGAATATGATAATAAATTATCATCAAGGCTAAAGAAGAATTTGTTTACCAGGCCCTGTTTAGTGGGCATATTATCTCTTGGACCTCCCATATGTGGAAGGCACCAATGCAGTTGAAGCTCGAAATCTTCACTTGGAAGTTGTTGAGGGACCGCCTTCCATCGGGTGTGGAAAGTTGCAAAGAGGTTTGGGACTGGTGATGGTACCTGTCCTTTATGTGCGGTACCTGAATCTTGGATCCACATATTATTCTCTTGCTCCACATATCGCTTTCTGCAAACCGTACCAGTAGGAGGAGTCGCCTCTTCTGGATCCTCTTTGCTCTAATAACCTGGGCTTTGTGGACTATCCATACCAAAATGGTTATACAACATGTCATTCTGAGACGGGTTTCTAACTCCATGTTTAAATTCTTTGCATTATTTAAGTAGTGGTGCCGACTCTGTACACAGCGGGATAAGGAGCGGCAGGATGGCTTCATTGAGGACCTTCTGAGAGCGGCTCGCCAACTTTCTTGCGGGCCTCTTTTCGTTTTTTCTTTGGACTTATTTCTGCTGATGTCCTAGTGAACCTCTGTTATCTAATGTTATTACCGCAAATTTTGTCATACTAATCCTGCAGCAACGCGTGGCGTATTAAATAACTGTACTAGATATAATGAAATGTCTATATTTCTTTTTGGGTACCTAAGGGCTAAGGCTGGTCATAATGGCTAGTAACATAAACTAGTAACATGAAGCTTCATACACGACGAGTAACAGAGATGTGTTGTAATGCAATGATTTATATATTAGTTCATTGACTCGTATTGCATTCAAATGTGTGATGTTACAGTGAGATATTACGAACCACAACCATCTCTATCATCCGTAATATGTCACATCATCTGATAGCTCTCTAAGACAACTCACTTAGAAAAAGAATATTGCATCATCTTAACAACTTAATTGGAAATTCAGCATATCTTATTCTGTTTGAGTCAGATCCGATCAGACAAGCAATTAAATATGGTAGTTACAAAACTGGCAGATCGCTGACATGTACAGGGATAAGGCACAGAAGCCTTAGTGGCAATTGTCGCAAAATAAAGTAAATGACCCGGCCAACACCAGAATGCATTGGTCGTTCATTTCTTTAGCTATACATTGTTACAGGTAGTGTGGGACATACCCAATACAACAGCCACACATACGCATCTCCGTCCGCCATCATTGGTATGGCCAAACATAGAAATATCTACAAAGGTTGAAACACAAGGGGTAAAATATCTATACTTCTATACTACTATAAAAAGAACAAACGTATTCACATATAGCTAACCGCATCCCGTCTAACGTACACAGAACAACCCAGAACTGAAGGAGCATAGGTCATGCACCTAAAACCCAGAGTCCGCACCTAAAAGCCCTGCTTGCATGCAAGGAACGGATTGAATGTTGAGTCACCCAGCTTAATTAGCTTGGAGCATCTTCTCTACTCACTGGGACCCCGCTCGCACGATTCCCTGTAATTATCCAGCATCCTCACGTTGGGCGGGCTACCTCTGCTTCGCTCGACGTCATCGCTAAGGACGATCATCACAGACGCCAAGAAACCTCATGGGTGATACTGTTGGAATTTACGGGCTGAACCATGTGGCCCAACTAAGCCCAATAAATTCTGAAATTGTCATGGCCTGTTCATGAATAATGTAAGTGGGGAGTGGGACTAAAGTTTAGTCCCATACTGATAGTTTGGAGAGAATGAAACCACTTTATAAGGTGAGCCATTCTGGCTCATGTATGAGTTGGCAAGGCAAGAGGAGAGATGTGCCACACGCGCGCTGCTCCTCCAAACATCAGAATGTACACGGATAAGGCACAGAAGCCTTAGTGGCAATTGTCGCAAAATAAAGTAAATGACCCGGCCAACACCAGAATGCATTGGTCGATCGTTCATTTATTTAGCTACATTGTCTTTACTATTAAATAGGAGTTGGACGTACGTTGGTACGTCCAACCAACTCCATCGTCCGCCACCATCGCTCGCTCCTCAGCTTGTACGCGTTCCTTAATCACTAATTGGGCCTTTGCCGTAAATGGTTTCCATAATCAGGCCCACACGCGTTTACTGGAGACCTTTTGGATTCTCACACAAGGAAACCCTAATGTCGATCGTGATTGTACAACAGCCGCCGTCACCCTCCCATCGCCCCAAATCGCATCGATCTGTCCTACCTCCAACCATGTCGCCACCACGGAAGTTCTCCTAAAATCGCGAGATCCGGAAGAGACCTACGAGGTGCCGATGACGGATGATGCCATGACCGCGCTGGAAAGGGTTAGCGCTCTGGCTTCCACAAGGCATCGGAAGGTGGAGCTGGATGTGGGGGCGGCAACATAGCCTCTCCCTCTCACGCTGCAACCCACGAGCCACGACGCCTAATCGACGCATATATGAGGGATGAACGGAGCCGTCCGCCACCAACTCCGTCCCGAAGATCCATGTCGCCCTGTGGCCAAGAGCCCATCCTAGAATCCTCCACTCTCCGCCTTGACCAGGTCGCCGACCGGACGGATGTCCATTGATGGACACGTCGCGCTCATTGATGGCGACGCAAGACGCGGGCAGGATGGTGAGCACGGGGGAGAAGTCCGCGGAGGTCTGACGCACCCGTGCATCGACGTCATGTAGAGCACCATCTCCTGCCTCCGCGCGCGGTTTGTCGGCGAGCTGCGTCCTTCCTACCTCCTTCGCTTAGATCAAGGCTGCAGCGGCGCGAGGGGACACCATGGAGAGCAGTCGGCGCTGGTCTACCAGTTTGTCTGCGTTCCTGCTTGCACAAATTTGCCACCGACGCAAGAGATCACGAGTCCAAGACGGTGCTCTCCTACTCCTATTTCCGCCAGAAGGTGAGGTTTATTTATCGTTAACAAGAAAATCTATGTGTTTCTCGCTTAGTTGTTGGCTACGTTTTTAAATTAAGTGGCAGCCTACAGTATTGTTGTTACTCGGTACATGTGATTCTTTGCCTGATGTCAAATTTACCTCCAAGTTGGTACATGAGATTCTTTGCCTCTTGACATTGGATGTTCTGTTGCACTATTGTTTGACAGCCACTGTGTTTTCATTTGTATGAAACAAGGAAAATGATGTGTGAGTATTTGTTTTTGTGTTTGGTTGAACATATATAGGTTTTCAACCTGTGTTTCATGTAGCTGCAAGCTGCAATTTCCTTTTAATTGACAACTTTCTAGGTTACAATATTGGACCCCTTTGGACCAAACACCGTGAGAACTGATGCATGCTCCTAAAATCTGAAGTCAAATCGAACCAAATAGTCATCTGCAAGTGCTCCTCTTATTCAGTTTTTTAACTATTTTTCTTCGATTTGCAGGATTTAACTCAACATACTTCGAGTATTTGATGAGTATCATAACCAGAATTCACAACATTAAAGGTTTTTTTAATAAAACGTTAAGATTTTTATCTGCGGTTATGCACAAAAGGACATTTAATTGGAGCTTGTGTGTTCCATTTTCTTTGTATATGTCCTGGTATTAGAAGGCTGAAGACATTACATGAAAACCTGGAGGTAAAGTTATAACATCTCTTATCATGTATTTTGGTTACTGCTGAAGTTATGCTAATTAGTTTGAAAAGAAATGTACACATCTCAAACTGACTCCGTTACTTTGCTCAAAAATATCTGATAAGAAAATCCAACTACACCATCGAAAGTATCAAACTGACCTGTTCTTAAACATGTAGACTACTTTACATATTACTTATTACACATGTTGCGAAGGTCTAAAATGCTCCAGTTTTGATCTTGAAGCTAATTCAATGGTCTAGGCTCCTCTATCTCAGTCTTGATAGGTTGACTAACTCTCAATCAATTATGGAGTCGCTTATGACATGCATATCTATACATTTATTTTCCTCTTGAAACGAACCTGTACAATTTATCTCTATGTTGAGATAAAGGAGTTAATGGTACCATGTTCATATATAATTCTTTGCATCTTCTACTACAGTTGCAGTGGTTGTGTAAACGCAGTTTTGGTTTTATTTTGAACCGAACAGCTGCAATGTTGAGTTGTTGACAGAGTCCAAAGCATGCATATTATTATTTCAAAGAGAGTTTTCGTTCTTATTTATGTGGTTCATATTTATGAAAAAATATCTACTCGTGCAACCATTTTATTTGGCATCATTTTCAATTTGTATTCTGGTGCACTGCACAGGCTTATGCAATCATTTGTTTCCCAGTGGCGACGCACATGTACTTTTGCTAAAAAAAACAGGTAAGTTTCTGTCAACTTGCTGAAAAGGCACGCATGTAGGCACAATGACGGTTCAACAGAGGCCCTGTCTCACCAGTACGTATTTATATTTTCTCAATATTTGAGCAAACTAATTTCTCAACAAAACCTCTATGCGTACGATACCATGTGTCCGATACCTGTACTACGTGTCATCGACTGCTCCGTTTTACTTTTGCCACAAAAATTAATGGTGGATGGTGCCCTGTCGTACGCAAATCGTACATGGAGTGTCGTACGCATAGCATCTCTCATTTCTCAATCGTTGTATGAGTTGATGTGTACTCGGACATGATTATATTTTCTATTAGTGGATTTCTTGTTTTTTTTTTTATCATCACTGGTCACGTGTGTTGCTATCAAATTTTATACTCTATTCATTACCCCTGTCCCCTAATTCACTCTCTCTTTTCTGAAGAAATATCCTATTCTAATTCTGCACTATGTATCCCACACTCAAGACAATGTGACATTTGTTGTCGTTCCCCACACGCACAAAATCTCCAGTCTGCACAGCCTCATAAGAACTGAACCAATCCTTGTTACAGCAAATATGAAATGAACAAGCAGTATCAAGAATCCACTCATCATCACGGGTAACACATGCAGCAAAAACAGCTAGGCATTCACCATCCAAACTATTATCACCAGCAACAACAGCAGCCTTACCAGTACCATTACCATTACCGTCAGATTTTTTTTTCGGTTGGTATGTGCCGTTCCTTTCTCCTTGTTCTGCACTTTCCAGCAATTCTCAATGGTGTGATTGGTTTTCTTACAATACCTGCAGAACTTGTCACGTCCTTTGGACTTGGAACGGTCCCTGCTCTTATCTCGGTTGTTGTTGTAGTTGTTATCTCGCTGCTCAGGTCTGCCTCGAACCTGCAATGCATCGCCTTTGGAGGACGATGGGTTAGACTGCACCATAACTTTCATCTTTTCCCTGGTCTGCAGGGCCTCACAAACTTCCGCGAGGGTTAGTTCATCGCGGCTTAACAGTATGGTATCACGCAGGTTTGTAAAAGAGCTAGGCAGCGAACTTAACAGCAGAAGAGCTAAGTCTTCATCATCATATTTTACCTCCATCGACACTAGGTCGGACACGATCTCCTTGAAGATCGACAAGTGGCTCATGACAGAACCACCATCTTGCATCTTGAGCGAGAACAACTTCATCTTAACATGCATCTTGCTGGTTAGATCCTTTGACATGCAGATCGATTCCAGCTTGAGCCACAACGCTGCTGCGGATTCTCCTCCAGCACTTCTTGCAAGATATCATTAGATAGATGAAGTTGAATCAACGACAAAGCCTTACGATCTTTGCGTTTCTCATCGGCAGTCCAATCCTTGGCTTCCTTATTCCCGAACTCATCTAGCGCCTCATCAAGATCCGATGATTGCGATAGAATCGCACGCATCTTTACCTGCCACAGAGAAAACCTCGTCTTGTAGTCCAGCAACGGTAGATCAAACTTCATCGATGCCATCGCGAATCCCTAATCTGAAACAGGGCTCTGATACCACTTGTTACACGCAATAGCAAATCAACGATGAAATTAAGCAAGATCAAACCAACGGGGACACGAGATTTTAACGTGGAAAACCCTTCCAACAAGGAAGAGAAAAAACCACGGGCGCCAGCCAGCAATACTTCACTATTTTCGGGTGAGGTTACAATCGCGCCGGAATTTACAATATGTGGCTTATCCCGTGCGGCGGCTTACAAGAGGTATATAAAGGCGGTCCTGACCTAACTAGGTCGGTAACTGTGTATCCAACTCCGACTCGGTATCAACTCGGCCCTAAGCCTCCGGCGACGGGCCTCCGCGTAGCGGAGGCCGAACTTTCCTTTATCTTCATATGAATTTGGATCACCATAAATAACAAAAATTGAATTCCAGTGTGACTAATGTTCATACCTGCTCCTTCAGCCGTGCGAACCTTATCTTGCCCATGATATTTGTTGGCGATGAGAAGCTTGTTCAACTCGCTGGTGATATGATCAGTTGCCCCAGTGTCGGAATACCAGTTGGTGTCAACACCATAGGAGGCAAGATTTGCCCCCTTTTCACCATCATCTCTATTTCTATCCCTCTTGGCCTCCTCATAGCGCCACCAACACTCATTTGCGGGATGTCCATGTTTCTTACATATTTGGCAGTCAATGTTAACATACGGGGTAGGAGTTCGATCGAGACGCCGTCCATTATCACGACGGTACCGATCACCTCCACCACCACCATCATCACGACGCGCCATTACGCCGGTCATCACGACGATCATCACGTCGATCACCACGACGCTCATCACGGCGCCATCCTCCACGATCATCATCTCTATCACCACGGCGCTCATCACGGCGCCAATGTCCACGGTCATCCTCTCTGTCACGATAAGCACCTCCACGGTAAGAGCTAATGTCCGGACTGCGAGGACGAGTGTATCCACGGGGTGGAGGCGTACGACCATGGGGTGGGGGGGTACGACCACGTGGAGCACCACGACGAGCAAGATTGGCAGAAGACACAAAAGTACCATTCTCTTCCACACCATTGCGCATATCATATGAACATAACTGCTCATAGAATTCATCAAGAGAGGTAGTGAGATTTCCATTGACAGATGTAATCAGGGCATTATACTCCACTTTATCTAGCCCATGCAGAAGATAACCAAGCATCTCATCCTCGGGAACAGGTTTTCCAAGAGCTGAAAGTTCTGAGGCAAAACCTCTCATCTTGGTGAAATACATGTCAGCTGTCATGGAAAGTTTCTTGGTATCATTGAGGAGACCTCGAAGGAGTTGAGCTTTGGTGCGAGATGCCGTTTTGAACATGGCATTAATAGATGTCCACGCCTCAGCCGTGGAACTGACTTCAAGAAGGTGCGAGAGAATGTCTGGTGACAAAGTGTTGAGGAGGAACCGAAGAACCTGCTGATCTCGGGCCAACCATGCGATGTATGCAGGATTTCTATCTGAACTTTTCTCTTCTCTGAATCTTCTTCTTCAGTGGTCTTGGCAGGGGCTGTATCAGTACCTTCAAGCAATGCCATCACGTTTGCACCCCGGAAGGCAGGGAACACCAACGCCTTCCATAACAAAAAATTGTTCCGTGTGAGTTGTTGTGCAGGGGGTGATCCAAGTGCAGCAGCCAATGCCGAGCTTGATGATGAATAGCTCATTGCAGCGGAAGAAGGGATCAATCTGGAGTTTGGGTTTGTAGATTCTCGGGTTGTCAAGATCGGCAGTAGATGCACGATCGGATTGCAGTTGTCTGATTTGTAGTGTGATCACGGCAGTGCAGCGATCTGATGTTGGTTGTCTGTCTTGCAGCAGCAGCGACTTCAGGAGCAGCAGCGACGGCAGGAGTTTTGTCGATCGGGATTGGTTCTGTCTTGCAGCGCGCGACTCCAGGAGCAGCAGCGACGGCAGCAAGTTTGTCGATCGGGATTGGTTCTTTCTTGCAGCGCGCGACTCCAGGAGCAGCAGCGACGGCAGGAGGTTGTCGATCGGATTGGTTTTCTGTCTTGCGGCGGCGGCGGCTCTGAAAGCGGCGGCGGCGGCGGATGTTCGACGGCAGCTAGGTGTCGTGGAAGACGAGCTCTGATACCATGACGGAAATTTAGGGTTGAACGAGTGGGTTCGTCTCCCCTCGTGTACGTTGATATGGAGGCCAAAGAGGCCAAATATTACAGGGATTCGGTACAGAGTTTTGGTAGAAAACGCACACAAAAGGAACGATAGAAAAGCCTCTATTACAAACTCTAACACCACCGATTACATTCAATTTTTTCCTCTAACGTCATTAACTCAAAAAAAACCCCCACGTACGCTCCATCTATTTTGTTTCCCAGCGTGTACATGTCATTTATTTCCAGCAATTAAATGCCGCACAATTAACTCAGAGCAAATTAACTCCTTGGTGCGGTCAAGGGATATCAAGGGAAGAAAATCATCGCTCCAAAAATAAAAGGCACAATCATCGCTCCCAAGAAAAGGCACAATCATCTACTATTTATACCCTTCAATCTTGAGTTAATATCCCACGACAATCTTCTTCCTCACTCCGGCTCCATCTAGATGGCGACACGCCCAGGAACGGTGAGGGTGGTGGCACCTCCACCAGACCCAGCTCCCGTCTGGCCTCCGATCAACATGTAATCGTCGTGTTTGGACCTTATTTGTTTTAAGCCACCCTGAGACAATTATGTTTCAAAGTTTAATATGCGCTCGTACTAACAAACATTTATATCTCTATAGCACCATGTCTGGTTTTATGGTTCTAAAGTTTATGCGCTCGTGGAATGGTAAAAAAGTTACACGGCCCGTTGCCATGGAATATACAATATCCAGTCGTGTCCTTTCCAAATAGTACCTCTTAAGGAGAAATCTATACTTATATCCAGTCGTTGAATACGCAGGAAATACCACCTACGGAACAATGTGCTGGTCAAGTTGTTAGAGATTTGGTCAAGTTACTACCGCTAGATTTTTTCATCCGATGTTGCCGGTTAAGTTAGTTTGAGCACGACTCGACATTTGGCAAGTGCATTATTATATATGTGCGACAGTTTTAGAATATTTTCAGTTATCCCGCAAATTACAAAGACGATCCAGTGTATCCTTCCTGCAGTTTTATTATTTCAGCGTGTTTCAAATTCGATGTTCAACTATCAGTTGCAAAGTATATATGTCAATAAAAATCAGTCTACTGTAGTTAGTATTGTACAATTATAGTTGCCAATGAGTGGGACGCGTCACTACGGGTTGAGATGACAAAACGATGCTAGCTTAACATGGACCTTGATATATTATGTGGCATGTTGTACATAAAAAAGTATAAACCCGGGCAGTTATTAAAAAAAACTAAGCTACAACACAATGTTAGTAGAACTGACCTATACTGGCTTCATGCAGAACAATTCGCCTGGATGGCAAGGTATTGTACACCGTCTTTAGCTTCTGAAAAAGCGATTATTAGGCTAATTAATAATGGCAAAAAGGTCCGCTGAGGGGCAAGATTGGTGATAATGTAGTTCTAAAAAAAGACCACATAGATCAGAGCATAAGTATACCAAAAAAAAACCAGCAACCATAAGATGAATAGTCGAAGCCACGCTTTACGGTTTCAGTGAAAAAAATTGCAGATAAAATTAGCAAATGGTAACCGATTTAGACGCTCCATTCCAAGTTCATAAATTATCAAAGAGTAACCGATTTAGAAGCTCCAAGTCCCTATCATACAATTCGTAACTCCAATAGTCAACCTGCACGTCCACCTTCTTGTACCCCTGGGATTGGAACATGGAACGGCTACACTATCATTATCTAATAACTCAACATCAGATCAGCTGGACGCGCCCGTGCTGCTCGGCCAGCACCGGAACAAAACCTCCACGTAGACCTCCATTGCAGCCCGTAGACGACCTGACTTCACTCTCAGCACACAAGGCGGCTGACCGGCATAAGGGTGGGCTATAGCGACAATGGTGCCACGCCGGTAGACGGACTCGGCCATTCATATTTTCTCCAGGTTTTTTTTTCCAGATAATATGTACCAAGATGTTTGATGTCCTAAAAAACAATCCATCAAAATACCACTACATATTTGTTCATTAAAAAAGATGCAACGATCCATTACAAGGTGTGGAGCAGGAATTATGAACAGGCAGAATCTCATATCCAAAATTGGTTACTCACATGGTAATGGACTTGATAATCACCTGCCTTAAAACCAAACGTGATGTACGCCCGGTCATTTCCCCAGCTAGACCAATCGGAAATCTCGCCGATATCTTTCCTTAAAATCACGCCAGTCCAACCAAAAAGGAACCCCTGCCCCATATATCAAAGTTCGCCACCGAGATAGTTAGCACGGCGAGGACGCCACAGCATCTGCAACAGCCTTATCGGCATCGCCTGCAGATCGATTTGTCCTCGGGTAAGTGATGAATAATTCATCTTTACCGTCAAAATTTCAAAATCATGAGAGAGGGTGCAAATCGTACCGAGTAGGTTGTAATGCTTGAGGTTGACGACGCCAGTTCCGGTACTCGCCGGGCCGCCGTCGCCGCCGTTTGTGCACGGAATCCATCCAATCAGCCAGATTAGGCGCGGGTGTGGATAGGGACGAGCCCGTATCCGCGACGCCGGCTGCTAGCTGGCTTAGATACCTAGCGCCAACCGCGGCCATGACTCGGGGGACGTAGGCCCGCGGACCTTGAGAGAAGGGAGCGAGATGAGGGAGCCAGGAAGCTCCTCAGAGAGAGGAGCGAGAGGAGGGAGCTCATGAGGGTGGGGTGGGGGGGCATAGCCTGCCGGAACAGATCGAGAGAGGGGAGCTTGGGCATGGTCAGATGAGTTGAGGCATTAGGGAATGAGGATAGAGTAGATAGAGCTGATAGGCTCTTGCATACAGATCGAGAGAGGGAGCCTGGAGGTGGAGCCGATGGGATCAGCCTGGGCATGGTCAGATGAGTGGAGGCACTGGGGATAAAGTAGATAGAGCTGATACGCTCTTGCGTATTCTTTTTTTTTAGAAAAAACCTGCTACTGCTTGCTTCTTCCTCTTATATTTACTAGATGAGTTAGAATTAACCAATTAGATACCTGAATTCATGCAGCTAAGATTAGCCTCTATATATTCTATGATGAGTACTAATAGCTTGAGATTTATCACATAAATCATGACCGACGATAAATACCAGCTCGGTTGGTCATCCGGCAACGTACATGAACGGAGATGCATAGTGTGCATAATAGGTGTCGTAATAAGGACTATTTTTTTCCTTGCAGATGGATTCACCGTCACGGTCCAGGGATCGTACTCCTTTCAAAGACTTGTCAAACACCATCAACACAAGTCCAATCATATTTAATTATGTAAGCACGTCATGTGGTGATCAACATCTGACTACGATGTGTATTCTAATAGATGTCGTCGAAAGGAGTAATGGGGGTGAATCCATTGATGCGAAATAACGCAATAGGCAACGTGCGCGGGAGCGATATGCGAAAATGAATCTACACTGTACGATGCCATCGTCTCTACGAAGGCTTTGCAACAATATTGGTATTTTGTGAGCCTACCGATGTGCGCGGACTATGGGAGAAACACTTCGAGGCAATGTCGGAAGATTATCACCACAATAATACATCAGAAGTTGTAGCTGAGCAAATGGTTCTCATAGATATCTGGAATATGCTCCAGTCAATGGGTAAGGACATAAGTTCTTTTCCTCTTCCTAAAATCGATAAGGACTTTGACAGTGTCACCGGTGAAAGGGGAGATCTATGAGGAAACCACCATCGAGATCAACGACGAGGACCTAAATCTATCAGGCGCACTTAATGCGGATCAAAGGTCCACCTATGATGAAATTATAGCCGCTGTTGATGGAGACGAGGGTGGTGTGTTCTTTGTGGATGGACCTTGAGGTACCGGAAAGACTTTTCTATATAGAGCACTGCTCGCAACGGTACGCGGAAAAAAAAAGATTGTTGTGCAACAACTACATCTGGTGTAGCGGCTTCAATAATACAAGGAGGGAGGACGGCTCATTCACGGTTCAAGATACCGTTGAACATCAATGATGGTGGTGTTTGTAACTTCACTAAACAGAGCGGGACTGCCAAGCTCTTAAAGTCAGCTTCACTCATTATTTGGGACGAAGCTTCCATGACAAAGAGACAAGCCGTGGAGGCGCTGGACAATAGTATGTGACGTAATGAGTGATGAAAAGAGAGATAATATGAGCCTAGCCAACCTTCCGTTTGGTGGAAAGACGGTTGTGTTCGGTGGAGATTTAGACAGGTCCTCCCAGTTGTTCTTAAGGATCGAGAGCTCAGCTAATTGATGCATCCCTACGTAGGTCTTACCTTTGGGACTGCATGCGTCATCTCAAGCTGGTACGCAATGAGGGCACATAGTGACCCTTGGTTTGCACAGTACCTATTGCGCATTGGTGATGGTAGGGAAGAGATCAATTGTGATGGTGGCGTCCGCCTTCCAGATGAGATATGTGTGCCGTGTACCGGGAAGAACAGTGATCTTGATACACTAATAGAAAATGTGTTTCCTGATCTTTGTGCTAACATGTCAGATCCAAATTACATCACCTCTAGAGCAATCTTGTCAACGAGAAATGATTGCGTTGATAGAGTTAATATAAGATGATCAATAGATTCCAGGGAGATGAGATAGTGTACCATAGTTTTGACAATGCGGTGGATGACCCTCATAACTACTACCCATCTGATTTCCTAAACACTTTGACCCCTAATGGGCTGCCCCCACATTTGTTGAAGCTCAATATTAACTGTCCAGTCATATTGCTCAGAAACATTGATCATGCGAACGGCTTTGCAATGGCACGAGGCTGGTGGTCCGAGGATTCCAAAGGAATGTCATCGATGAAGAAATTGTATTGGGCCAACATGCTGGAAAGAGGATCTTTTTGCCAAGGATCCCGCTTTGCCCCTGTGATGAGGAGATGTTCCCCTTTTATTCACGAGGAAGCAGTTTCCTATTAGGCTCAGCTTCGCCATGACGGTTAACAAGGCACAGGATCAGACTATCCCAAATGCCGGTATTTACTTGCCTGAGTCGGTGTTCTCTCATGGGCAGCTGTATGTTGCGCTATCTAGATCCACCTCTAGAAACAATGTGAAGATTCTTGTCATCCGAGATGGTGGTAATACGAAAAAGAACGTAGATGATACCCAAAAGAGAGGTCCAGTTGTCATGTTGGTACGTACACGAAGAACATCGTCTATAAAGAGATCCTGACATCATAGGCGAGGTATTTGTCACTTAAAATATCCAGTAATCATACTTTTATCATTTTTAAATTCTATGCATACTTATATTTAGAAATTATTACTTGCTTGTGCAGATCAACTTCATTGTGATAATCATGTGGTGCGGAGAAATACATATTCAGCGTGGAAAGTCTTTCATGTAATATGTTCATGTGGACAAAAACATATCGCGTCCATTATTTTTTAGATTCAAAATTTCTGTAACTACTATTATCCTTTCATGAGTAACGGTCTAAATATTATCATGGTAGGAATGTACATACGCTAGACTTATAGCTAAATTACTCATGTCCCGTAGCAAGGCACGGGCATTTACTAGTTTATCTAAAACATACAATTGGTTCCGTCTTCGCCCGATACGTCGTTGCCTTCGTCCGTCGTCTCACCTATCCGGCCCTTTTGCATTTTGGTCCCAATCCCGCATCCCAATCTCGCTCCTCTCTCACGCGACGCCACAAAGCGCCGCAGTGCTTCCCTCCTTCCCCATCCAGATATCGAGATCACGCCGCAGTCGCTTCCCCATCCATTCCCCTGCTCATCTTCAAATCCGCTGCCATGCCGGCTTGGTTCACGCGCGAGGAGGTAGGTAGAGGAAGCGGACTCTCGTGCTAGAGCTAGAGTTTTCGTGTGCGGCGCGTGAGGTGTGGCACAGGACGTGGAGGAATGGTAACGACATATTCCCATCATCACCCGCTCCTATCTCACCGCTGCGGTCGTCACCCTCGTGGTACCCTCTCCCATCCCGGCGGTCTTTCGTCGTTCAAGACGCGATCAGGTGCGCTCCGCCTGGTCTCCCATCTCCACCTTTGACGAGATCCCGCCATCGTCCCATGTTCCGCGCCGCCATGGATGACTCTAGCGGCGGCCTGGGCCCTCGACGCCCCCACCCAAAGATCCACCACTGCCGGAACGGCTGCCTGCAGCGCCTCACTTGCCACGGTAGCGCACAACGGCTGCTAGGGGAGTCTACAGGCGCCGCTCCCCGAGTCCACACTAGGGAAGGTAATACATCACCGTTACATTCACCCTCACTCCGTACAATCGGTTCAACCAACCCCTTTCATAACTCAGAACATGCTTGGCACTTGGTTTACAGTATCAATGCCATGGGAGACTGGTCAAATTGGAAATATCTAGAGCTGCTAAGTTTATGCAACGATATGATCTGATTTAGATTCAACGAAATATGGGTACACATACTTAAGCAGCTACATGTATGCAACTTTACAGGTCCCATTCGTTCAATGCCTGTCTATGGGTGGGGGCGGAGGAGCTGGGCATCGCGAGCACGGGTGGTCTCATAAGAGCTGGACCATCCCATCCATCGCCGCCGCACAACCCGTATGTGCTCCGCCGTGGACGAGCAGATGCTCCCTGCTGCGGCTAGATCGAGTTGGTCATCCCAGAATCAACGAGCTTGAATCAAGATGCTTGTGGTGATTCTCGTCCTACAGAGTGGCCCCTAAGATCTGGATCACGCCTGCATGGAGGAGGAGAGATCCTAGACGGTGGAGCGCGGCTCTCCTCCAACCCGGCGACGTTGCGTCTGCGGTCTGCATGAGTAGGCCTTTTCCCATTTTTTTCATGTTCCTTATCTGAATATTAGTGGTAATGGCTATTTCTTGGTACCTTCCTATACATGTCTTGGGGGTTATTTTGTGTCCCTAGCGGTACATGTTACTATTTGTTCCAGTTCCATTTTTGATGCAAGATAGAGAAGTAATATCTGATTTGTACATGTTCCATGGTTCTAAATCATAATAGTTTATGATTTTGTACATGTTCGATCATATCCACTTTTCTTGGAATTCTTTATGGCAGATTTCTACAAAGTATCTTTAAAAATACTTCACCGCACTTTTTTTTTGCAAGAAATTTTTGGTCCCAACCATGTGTTCTTAATGGTGGATTCAAACACATGGAATACAATGCTTCCTATTAACTTATCAAACAGTCAGTGCAAATGGCGTGTCAAACAAATTAAAGTTTGTCGGCTGGAATATGGTGGAAAATGACATTAGTGCTCAAGGATAGGCGGCTCCGTGGAGGTCAAGTGTGAGGTAAGTGATGGGATGTAGCAGTACATTGACCTGGCGACGGAGCAGCGACGGAGCACATAGTAGGAGAAGAATACAACTACCGCGCCTAAGTTCGTCTTCTTGACCATGTTCTACACACATATAAAAAAGTAATAGATCAATGGAATCTTTAAAGTCTGTACTTCAGTTTCATTTCATTTTGCAGTAGCCACACAATTAGCTCATCAAGTTACATACAGAGATCCTTGCACTACAATTGGAATTTTGTTCATGGTTGAGCAATCAAAATTCGTTCTAAATTTCTTGAGTCGAAGGCCCAGATTTAGGCAGGAATTTGGCCGGTTTACCCGGTTTTCCTAGCTTTAGGTAAGAATTAGGCCGGTTTTATCGGGTTCTTTTTTTCAAGGATATGCCTTGGAAAGGCATATCAGGTTTCATAGAAGAGGGAAGCCAGAAGGCTACAAGTTACAACGCGGGCTGGCACAGACGCCAGACACGCACCCACACTGCCTAGGCAGCTACAAAGCCAAACAGGACTACTAGCATGTCCACCTTTCTACCTGAGCTAGGCTACCCCTAAAGAGACCGACACTACACCAACAGATTGCCTCGCTAGCCACCTTGTCAACCACCTGGGATGACGAGGGCGAGGCTCCACGGAAAACAATGTCGTTGCGATGGGTCCAGAGGGTCTAGGAGACAAGCGCCACCGCGGTCCAGAGGTCTCTCTCCCTCGGCCGCCTGAGCCCTGTGCGAGGTGATCCAAGCCACGAAGGATGGTTCGTTCGTCGGCATCCACCCAGAGCACCCCACCGGCGTAAGAAGACCGCCCAGACGGTGCATGCAAACACACATCCCACCAGCAGGTGATCGATCGTCTCAGCGTGCTGATCGCAGAAAGTACAGGCAGCAGGCTTGGGGAGGTTGCGGCGCTCAAGCCTGTCGGCCGTCCAACAACGACCCTTTGCTGGCAACCACAGGAAGAAACGACATTTGGTCGGCGCCCTCGACCTCCAGATGTGACGAGCCCCGGCCATGTACTCCAACCCAAGACAGAGCGTCATGTAGCACGAGCGGGAGGAGTAAGAGCCGCTGGAGTCCCACATCCACATGAAAGTGTCCTGCTGGTCCGGCGCTAGTGTGCCTCGTCATCGAGTTACGGTCAAAGTCACGTGTACAAGAGCTCTGCATGCAGATTCGTAGGTGTCTCGTCCCTCGCATGAATGCAAAGGCTTCAGCTAGCGTACCTTAATATGTAGCCAAGTAAGCTAAATACCAAGAAGGCAACTCACACTCCATCGGTACGTATGTTAAAAAAGTCACGTGTACACAAAAATGTAAAATCTATTGGTATCTATTTCAAAGGATGGGCTGCCGAGCCCGCGGGCTCATGCGGAGACGGCGGCGGCTCTGGCTCCCGATCGATCTGGGCGCACGACGAGGCGGTGTCGGCGCGGAGGTGGTGTGGTGGTGGTGCTCCGGCGGGGCTAGGGAAGATGACCGACCATCGGAACTCACTGGGTGCAGCGGTTGTGAGCAGGCCGAGGCCGGGCGACCACGTCAAGCAGTGGCGGATCCAGGGGGCGAGCGGGGTCCAGGCCACCCTATGATTCGGCCTCCCCCATCCTAATCCAGCAGAGGCCAAAGCTGTGGAATTGTATTAGTATAGCTTAATACACGACAACGCTGGCTAATCATCTCCTTCTAATCCTGCCCAGCGACATGACCCTTTTACCCAAAGCCATTAACCAGACATGGGCCCATGGACACAATAATGGCACGCGCATAATAGCAAAGATCTGAAGGATGTATTGCATAACGGACTTCCTGTAGGTCTATAGTTCTACACGCAGAGTTTATCCATGTCTACTTGAATTACCCCGCCCTTGCCCCTGGGCCGCCTCCGCCACGGCCACACAGACTCGGACTCGGTCTTCACATCTGTATCGATTGTCGACGACAATTAGTAATCGCCGCCATCACATGTACCACGCCCCCATGACATAATTCCTACCCAAGAGGTATTATAATTCCACAATCTAGCTTGGTCGGTCGAATAATTTCTACTCGCTAATTTGATTTGTTACTTGGAACAGTTTATTATTTATTTTCAACTAGTATAACTCCTTGGCATGAATAGAAATACACACCAAATTAGTAAATTTTAAGCCCGTTGGTTGGACCTCCAACTCTTGGTACATTAGTTATTCTAATCATGTCCTTATTTATATGCAAAATTCCGGGTCAATTATTACATCGTCTATTGTAGTTACTGAACAAGCTAGAGTAGGAAGCAGGACATACGAGCGAGACCTAAAAGCGCCAACAGTTTCCGATCTGTCTATCGAGTATTGATAAACAAGTAAAAGCACACCAATTTCTATGTTTCCATGATAATTATGACCTAATATATTTTTTTTTGCCTCTTTTCCTGGATCCGCCCCTGACGTCAAGTAGGGGCGATGACTCCCGGTTGGAACCCAATCTTTGTGTGCAAAATCTTAGGTGTCTCTTCTCATCCACGCATCATTCCAATGAACGCCGAGGCTTCAGCTCATCCAAGGTACTAACCACTGAATTAGCTTTAATAACCAATTAAGCTAAATACTACTCCCTCCGTGCTGAAATAAGTGTCGCGTGACCACAAGTTATTTGAATTATTATTATTTCGGCAAATATTACATGGGCCATGTCAAATATTCAAGCTATTCTAACACATTGATATGTCGAACCGCCACTCGATCGGAAACTAGCATGGTTTGATGAAAACACCTTCTTTCGCGCCACCTTGGGTGCTCGGCTGTTTCTTTCCATCTTGGTTGACATCGATTTCCAACGCGACGTCGTCGACGGTAACAAACTCCGATGAGAAGACAACTTCCTCGAGGTACGGCAACCGTAATCCTCGCACTCGGACATCAACCGGAATATCGGACGATGGACAGCGGGGGAGGGGGGGGCGATAGGAGAGCCACCTCCTAGGCTGGGGCCTCCGCCACTTTTTACATCGAAGGATGAATTCGCTGTCACATACTACTCATCGACCTCGGTAAGTTCTTTGCCAAACCAATGTTTGCCGCATTACTTTGCCTCGCAAGTTGCTAACTCATGCCAAACATGTTCGGGGAACCAACATTCTAGTCATGCTTCTCCTAGTGCATCACGGGTTCTCACAAGATCACAACAGCTTATCCCGATGGTCCTTCTCCTGGTCATTATGTTTTTCATTTTTCTCTGACCTATCCTAACACAAAGAAAGAAACATCAAGTGATAGCAAATTTTGAAGGTTTGATAGGCATTAGTCTAGCAGGGCCCACATGATGGGGTTTCGCCTAAAACAACTTTGTGGAAGGCCGAAAATTCTCCCCCACTTCCATGGGGTCGCAATATGGGTATATAATTAAGGTTGGTGTATGCGATTAAGAGCATGTATACAACTATAAGTTGGCTCCTTCACAAACAGGACTCCTACATGAATATTCTACATTTGCATATCTAAACTCCCATTTCAATGCCACCAACCCAACGGTTGTAAAAAGATATCCACTACTGAAGGATTATTAGGGGGTGGATGATGGAGGGCCCACAAGACAAGGTTTCACCTGAAACGCCGCCGGGAAGGGTCGAACACCCTACCCACTTGCATGAGGCGATACTATACATATACAAGGATGATGTGCATGATAAAAATCGGATACACGACCGTGAGGTGACACTTTCTTTGCAAAAAAAATGGCTATCACGCCAGAGATTTTGCACTTGTAAGGTTAAACTCCCATTTCAAAACCATCGACCCAAGTGTTGTAAGAACTTGTCCTCCTTTTGGATTTTTCATGTTCCTCTGAGTTTTTCAAACACCAAAAAATATAAAGACCACATTTAAAACAACTATTAAAGGATTTGTAGGGATTAGACAACATGGGTCCCATGAGACGGGCTTCGCTTAAAACCGCGTCGAGCATGACATGATCCCTCATCCACTTGCACAAGGTCATAATATGGTTATATAAGGCCGTTGCACTTTTATTAATTAAGAGGAGGTACACAAATGTAAGGTGGAACTTAATTCCCAAATAGGACTATCTCGCACAAATATTCTACGCCTATAGGGATGTCCTGTCACTTCGATACCACCGAGCTAACTCCTGCAATAAGTCCACCTCTTTTTTGGGTTTTTTCTGTTCCTATTACCGACGCTAACACAAACAAACTACATGTGACAAGCACTTTTGAAGGGTTGCTAGGAGTTAGATGAAATAGGACCCATGTGGTGGAATTTCACGGAGCAAGGAAGGACAGGAAACCCTCCCACACTTTCACTAGGACGTAATATGGGTATATTAAGGGTGATGAGCTTGATTAGAGCCAATGCAAAACTATGTGGCGGTACTTCCTTCACAAATAGGACTATCCTGACCCAAATATTCTACACTTGTATGGAATTGGTATCCTTTTGTTGTTTTCATGTTCCTTTATACAAACAAACATAAAAAACCACATGTGATAACCAGGTTTCGAAGTATTGGTGGGGTTAGATGACATGGGCCCAGGGGAAAAGGTTTCGATGAAAACCATGCTGGGATGGGCTGGAGCCCCGCTACCATTTGCATGGGGCCCTAATAATGATATACATGGATATAATGTTTGAATAAGACAGCGTACACAACCGTGAGGTAATATTTCCTTCACACATTAAGATTCTGCATTTGTAGGGCTAAACTCCCACTTGGATGCTAGCGCCAATGGTGGCACATGGTCTTGGTCATATCTTTCGACTTTGCCGACAATAGTATGGTGTCTTCCTACGTTCTCGGTTGTTGAATGCCTTACCATCGTGTCGGAGACGTTTGGTTCCTTTGTCGACCACCATCAATTGAAATTCGAGAATTCTATATAATGTTGGACGTCCAATATAAATGATGCGACTTCAGGTGGTATTAGTGTCGCGATTTCTTCCGGTGAGTTTTTCGAGGTGTCGTCTCGGCTCGTGGGTTCTTGGTCTATGCTGGTACTGTGCATCACCTTTCGGCGATGACGTAGACACTCAAGTCGATGTTTGCATGTGGGGCAGTGTCCAGTCGGTACATTCTCCACCATCGTGAGGCCATGGTTGGTTCCCTTGATCGAGGTGCATGTTGTCCCAGGAGTTGCTGTGACTCGACGGGATTTTCTGAAAACAATCTCCCGGGAGAAGCTAGCTGAGGCATGACAAGTGCTATGGCGTGCATATACAGATGCATGTGTGGCAATTTTATTTACGTCATGTGTTGTGGTCAAACCGCGTGGACGTACCCATGAAGATGGATCTACTAGCACAAGTATCCATGCACCGATTATATAGGAGGAGCGCCAAAGGAAATTCGACACGGTGAGTAGAGATGCTGCGGCGGGTATTTCGTTTTGTAGCAAAAATTCCATTTACCGCAGGGCGGGGATTTGGGGCCAAAATAAGCCGACGCAAAGTGATCCGAAGGAAACCTTAGGCGCGGAAAGGATTCGGCCAATGAGATGTGAAGAAACCTACTCCTATGGATCGGCCATCTGAACCATCCAACGATCCAAATCTACGTCTCACCACCACATGTCTCCCGACACTGAAATTTCATATCGCGGGGAAAACAAATTCGTTTTCGGGCCGAGCGGGAAGTTTGGGCCCAAGACGGAAATCCATGGAGCGAGAGCGACACCAACCCCTCTCTCTCTCTCTCTCTCTCTCTCTCGTAGCTATCTCCTGTCCCTGTTATCAAAAAAAAAAAAAAAACCTATCTCCTGTCCCACCGACAGCAGCCCCTCTTTTCTGCCCCCAACCTGACCTGACCCAAAACCGAGCTCAGCGTCTCAAGGTAAGCGGTGCGGCTCTGTAAGCCCCAAATCCGAATCCCCTTCTGCCCCCAACCTGACCTGACCCAAAATTTTACTTCTTTCTCCCTTGAGCAGCAGCCTCAGCGCCTCCCTCTGTCCCGTTGGATGGATTTGCTGCAGGTCGAGGACGGCGTCATTGAGGTTATCTCACTCTCCACGACACTCCTGCTGGTTTCATATGAATCTAGATGCTTAGCTGTTGTATGTGTGTGTCTTGTCGCCAAATTACAAAAGGATTACGTGCTCAGCGAGGAGTAGAAATTTTGGTAGGAAAATTCTGTGTAGCTCTTGACGCGACAGAAATATGCACTTGTTGTGTCCTCTAGTACGCCTGCAGCAGCTGCCTGGAGCAGGCATCTGTACGTGATGGTGCCATGCCATGATTTACCTCTACCTGTGCATCTCTTTTTTGTTTTGCCTCTACTTGCCATTTCAGCAAGAGTATGAAATTCCACTCATCATAATTAACAAGGATGGACACTTCACACTTGTGCTTCTCTCCAAAATCATGCCTCTATTTGTCATCTCACTAAAGCACCTAAATTTTTCACTTCACTCATCATAAATTCATAATACAAGGTTGCACTCAAACCATGTTGCTGTTGTGTTCTCTTATTAGTGTTTGAGTTGTATTTCAGCACTAATGCTAGTATGTAAAGCTCTTGTTTGTGTCCTTGGCTTTTGCAGTGTAGGTATAGATGATTAATTCCCATCTTCGAGGATGAAGGAGGAGGGTTCCTGCTGTTTGTTTGGCCGCACCTGCACCTTGAGTGGCGCCCTCTTGCTACACCCATTGCCGGACAGGACACCGCCCTGCATCGCTATCAAATGCGGCATCAGGGTTATCTCACTCTCCAAGCACCGTGCTGGCTTCATATGCATAGTTGCTCAATGTAGATGCTCATCTGGCTGTGTTAATTATGTATATTCTCAATGAACGCCCCGAGGAATAGGTGGCAGCAGGGAATAGTATATAATCGTGTGTGTCTTCTCTAGTTTGCAACTGCGGAAGCGAATAGCTAATCTGTTTGTATGTTGTGCAGGTCTCAGCAAGACGACGTGGTCCACCGATGGCCATCGTTTACCACACACAGCCCGGGTCTGCATCCCTCTTTCTTGTGCGTGAGCGGAAACAGGGGAGATCAAGCTGCCAAGCCGAGGAGATGGAGGCCGTGTCATACGGCAAACAAGGGCCGCTCCCACATGGAGATCGCGGTGCAGGTACTCCGACGAGCAAGGCCATGGAGACCCCATCTCAGGTACTCCTTCGCCTATCTACGAGCGTCTGTTGGAGCAGAAGGAGCTATTTCTACAAGTTTTTGTCCGTGTTGTGTCTAGCGGCCGGTATGATTCTGGTGCCAGAGCGTGGCAGCGAAATTGAAGAGCCTGAAATAAAGCTGCAGTCTCTAGTTGATGCTACTGTGATTTATTTTGCTTGCTGGTGCACCTAGTAGTAATTGAAGTCTGAAACTAGTGTCTAGTTGAGCGAAAATGGCAGCCTGAAGTAGTGAAGGTCTTTTGTCATAAATTAAGCCCTCTTTGTTGTGGTTGCAAGTAGAATTTTTGGCAAAAAGAGACCACCCTAAAAAGTGAAATGGAAAAAAAGACCACCTCTGAGTGGAAAAGGCAAATCTACCGTGGCGGCAGGCTGGCCAGCCGACACGTGGCACATGCCGCCACGGTCGGAGGCGGCAGGCCCTGCCGCCACGGGCACAGGCGGCACGTCTCGCTCCTCTGCACGTCCTGCGCCGTGGTGGGCCATGCCGCCTCGGCTGGTGGCGGCAGCCCCCGCAAGCCGACAGCATCCCGGCGCTGATTCCGTGGTTGTGCTGCACTGATTCCCTGGTTGTGCTCCAGACGAGAAGAAAGGGCATGCCGCCTCGGGTGGTGGCGGCACCCTGGCTGCAGCGAGCTCGAGCCCATTCCACCGACAGCGTGCTGCACGCTGAATAATTTGTCCGAGGCTGCACTGATTACGAGAAGAAAAGGTGCTCTGCGGTCCGACATGCACTAATTTTCACGCGTGATCTGATTGCTAGATTCCCGCTGTTTGTTATTTTATGCGCCGAAAGTTGATTCAGCTCGTGGAGTGCAGCTCACTCGACTCATCTAATGGTTCTATTTGTACCCGCAGAACGTCCGTGTAATGCACACTGCCCGCTTAGTGCTGCTCTCTCGCTCCCGCTGCTGCTCTGCCAAATACTCCCGCTGCTCTCATTGCTCCGTGCAGTTTGTGTGTCACCAAGTCAGCACGAAATAGAGAGAGTAGAGCCATTAGAGTGATGGCAGATAGTGGTAGTGGTGGTCTCGATCCATATAGCTCATGGTGTATTCTATATCATGCGGCAAAAGGTTCTTGCGCCAATAGGAGGGAGGGTAGAGCGGCAGTTAGTTTTAGGGATATAATGAGTGAGCGGTACCACGCCGTTGCTCTAGGGGAAAATTTAGCCAGATATCAGCTCCCGCCTAGATCCACCTATGAAATTAGGGACGAACTAATAAGGTGGCGTCATAAATGGCAGAGAGTATGTGAGCTAAAAAGAATTGAGTCGGGGCTTCGGGGATTGTCGATCTCAACTACTAGCGATCTGATACCATTTTCAGACGAGGCTTATGCACTTCACGTTGGGGTAATTGATTTACGAGTTTACATAATCTTCAAATTAATTTTGATCGTTATAATTTTTGTTTGTCTTTTATTCTAAATATGCAGCTCTAGCCAACAGACGGAGAGTTTCTGAAAAAAAAGATTGAGCACTATGGCTGGATGAGCATATTATTTGGGCCACCTCGTAGCGGGTTTCCGGAGTCCAACGAGCACGCTGAGTGGATGTTGAGGACAATATCGGAGGGGAAGAGTGGTGCCGCATCAAAGGGGAACGGTGGGCGGACATCAAAAGGGAAGAGTGCTAGCGGATCAAAGGGGAAGACTGCTTCTGCATCGAAGGGGAAGAGTGGTGGCACATCGAAGCCAGTTGTCGATGGGAACAGTGGCGATGACTTTACGCCGAGAAGTCTAGCCAGGTGCAAAATTATTTGGAAGAGTGCAGGTTCATCAAAAAATGTGGATGATGAAAACAGTGATGACGACTTCATGCCTCCATCACGAACACGTGGGAGAGCGAAGTGAAGTCGTGGAGTTTAATTAGTTATTGCTATTCGTCTTTTTTTTATTTCAAGTTGTAGTTGTTTCTTGTTGTGAGTTGTATGTTCAATAAATTTCGTCTTCGCAAAATTATAAAAATTAGTGCGTCCAAAATTCATAATAGGAACATGTCCCGTACAAAAATAATAGGAATATTTCAGGTACAGATGTAGTAATATGTCTCTCGCGAAAATAAAAAATTACATGTGTCACACACAGCGTACTCGGCCTCGGCGGGGAGCTCGTGGAGGAGGCGTCGATCGGCCGTACATGCCGGGTGCCCGAACATTACGCGGAGGAATGATGGACTCTTCATCATGTTGTTCTGAAGGTTCGGGAGACGGGGTACGTATGACTGGCTCATACTCTGAATATCCTGGAATTAAATTTGTAGTTGTGCCCGATGGGGCATAACCAAAGAATTCAGTAAGTATTCCAGGAACAGTATTGGTGTGCGATGGTCCAACGATTTCTGATTCAAGCATGTGCTGACGACTCTGCAATGGGGGCATAGTGAAACCATAACCGGCCGCCATCTCGGTCCATGTAGACTACAGTTTCCTGTTTATGAAAACGATTCGTAAATAATAGGCATGCCATGTAGGATATTTAATGACATGTCCTCGTACGCAATGATTTGTCTGAGGTTAGAAAAAAAATCTACATACTTGTGTCGTGTTGAACCGCTTCGAACGACACTCGGGTCGATCCATATTTTTCCCTAAACCAGCTCCCGTTCCCTTCCGTGTAGTTTCCTGTTCACGTAAAAAAATTTGTAAGTAATGGATGATATGATATTATGACTTAGTATATATTTAGTAAAAAGAAACACATGTGTCGTGTTGCGCATATGCGAACCCTTGCCTTCAGTATAGGAGTACCGTCCTCTGTACCGGCTAGCCCGTGGAAAAGGATTCTCCTCCTATTGTAAGCATCACAAATTGAATATTGAAAACCAGAGAGGATTATATTTGTTTACTGTAAGATAAGATCTGTGTGCCGTCTTGAAGAAGAGACGAGTCCTGCCTGTGAAATGTTGGCGCGGTATTCCTAACCAACATGGTACGATATGGATGGATCGTGCGTCGTTGGCTAGTGCCCACCTCACTCGGTCTGGATGATGGCGCGTCCGGCATGTCGTAAACTTGTGGGATAACGTCACCATCTCTCGTGCAACCAAATCTTCTAAGACCAGTCATGGCTCTATTTAAAATGCATCTAACTAAGGACTTGCCAGTTGTAGAATGCATATTAGCTAGTCCTAAAATACGTTGCGAATCCCGGGCGAATTCGTGATAGTCGGCAACCTGAACAAAATAAAATTGGTATAACATAAAATGATAGAATTCAAAGCAGTAGCAATTAACGAAATAAATATAATTAGTTAAAATTGTTAGTACATATTTATATAAATGTATATACTGTGGTTTCACGCTCATAAGCTGATGACCGTTGAATCTCTTGAACCAACTGGTTGTCTCATGTGAGCTCTTCTGTCCTTGGTGGTGGAGCGGCCGTAAGCAAAGTACGCGTGATATTGTAATACCACCGATTGTATATTGGGGTTGTATGATGGTCGTACGGCCTGCATAATTTTTGAAAGGTCAATTTTAATTTAATTAGCATGTTTGTCTGAAAAATAAATAGAAAGACTAAAGTACCTATTTTCTGGAACAAAATTTGACGACGCTTCATTGTTCCATATCTGTATCCAGGACATATGACGAGTACTCCAGTCACAACAATTTTGGCCTTTATTGTCTTGCCTAAAATCAAATGTAGAGAATTTTCTTTATTAAAATGACCAAGCATAATATTGATAAAATAGCATGAGGCCTTAAACTTACGTATGTATTCCCTCGGCCACTCGTCTCGGTGGTGGTGGAGGGACAGCTTGATAGAGACCAAACTGCCGCATGACATGCTCGGGAACAGCTTGATAGTAGCGTGCAGCGTGTCATCCACAAGTGAGTATCTCTCAAGCAATCAGGTGTCACCGGCTGATCACCCCATATAGCATGTAGATCAGCATTGGTCCACGGGTTCCATGTGACGCTCGTCTCCTCTAGACGCTCGAACTCTTCGTGGTACCATGTATCCACTGACTTGCACAAGTAAGTGGGGCATGTTCTTCCCGTCTAAAATTGTATGGGTGGATTTTCTCTCGATTGTCTATGAGGGGACGTCCAACCGGAAGGTACTCCCACGACCATAGCTGGAGAAACTCATAGCTAACAGCAAGGACATGACCCGTTTTTGCTGTCTTGGTTTTCTTGGTGGCGTCACATAACCCCCTATACGTATATGTGAGCATAGCTGAACCAAAACTATATGTTGGGTAGTCTGGTAAAGGGTTATCTGCTATATTCTCCGCAATCGTAATGAGACTGGGGAAAACTATGTCACCGTGTGAGGAAGGAAATATCATACCGAAGAGATACAACAGATAAGCAAATAGATGCTTCCGTTGCCTATCAGGTGATGCATTGACAGGAATTTCACGAAATTTTTTTACCAGCCATGGTATAGGTACACCTCTAGGACGCGCGCCACTACGTGTGTTCGGTGGTATATTGACCCCTAGCCTCATTTCTAGGTTATCATTCTAGTGAGTAGAATATGCTCGAGGGACCACTGGGTCACCGCTTATTGGCAAAGCAATGATTAATGAGACATCTTTAAGGGTAGGTGCCAACTCCCCATAACGTAAGTGGAAGGTGTGTGTCTCGGCTCTCCAACGATCAACAAGAGCTGACATAAGAGATGGGGCTAACATTATCCTCTCCTCGCTGGACGTAAACTTAGAATAAGCAAGAAGTCCATATGCCCGAAGATGGTCAACGAATGCATCACACGGCCAATTGTGCTTAATGGTTCGCAGCCTAAAAGCCTGCGGGGGTTCTATATAGTCCTGAGGGTCTAACCAGAGGTGGCAACGGTGTCCGGCGTCCCAAGAACCCTGCAACTGCTCTGGCACAGGAGAAGCCATTACCTGCATAAGGAGTACATATTTATAAAAATACATAACGAGTACATATTTATTAAAATGCATAAGGAGTACATATTTATTACAATACATAACGAGTACATATTTATTAAAATATATAACGAGTAATATTAATTAAAATGCATAAGGAGTACATATTTATTAGAATACATAACGAGCACATATTTAATAAATCATTTGTTGTTGATGTCGCGGTAGGGGCACCCCCGTCGCGGGTGCCCCGGGCATCTGCAAACGCGACACCGACGTGGTTCTCCTGATTGAGTATGGTCCATGTCGTTTCTATGACGCCGAGACTGACGTCGACCTTTTGCGGTTCTCTTCAGCGCCGGGTTCGGAACCCATATTTCGATTCTTTCCGGAAACATATGCTTATAGTGGCCATTCATACCCGGAGTCCAGAACTCGGCACTCCAGGTGTTGAATATGTTGGACATGTTGAAGTAAGGAGATATGTATTGCTCAACACTTATGTTCTGTTCGGCAGCCGCCCTCAGAACATGGCTACACGGGAAGTGCAATAGTTTCGGCTTGTTGCATGTGCAGTCACACGCGGATGGCCCGAGGGTAACAACTTGCTTTCTTACTCCTCTATGGTGGCCTTTCACCCACTTTGTTCGTACGTTGATTTGCCACTTATGCCTAAGAGTATCCACTCGCGTGCAACCATGGCTTCGAGATTTCTCTATCTTCTCATTCAGATGGCGTTGAATCTTTTCAAACCATGCCCTGCTCATTGCAACTTGTACATTGGCGACCATGACTCTGTCTCCAAAGTATGACATAGTCCGGTTCCAAGTTTCTTCAATAAGGGCGGTGATTGGGAGGGCTCGAACACCTTTAAACACGCCATTGTACACCTCTGACATGTTGCTTGTCATTAGGCCGTACCGAGCCCCAGTGTCATGAGCCAGTGCCCACTTATGTAATAGAGGGCAATTCACACCAATCCACTGGGACAAATTCATTGCCGTCCTACTACCCCTCCGGTCTTCTCCTGCAGCCACCTTGATCTGTGAATTGATTGCCGTCCAGATTGCATTCATCTTCGAAATTGTTTTCTCCATGCACATCCTCATGAATTGCTTGAACCAATCCTTATTCTTGAACTTTGAGTAAAAATTAGCGGCCAAATGCCACATACACCATCTTGTCTCTAGATCGGGCCACCCCCAAACAGGATCCGTTGACTGCTTGATTGCATCGAGCGCGCTCAATAGGCCCGTGTTTCGATCAGAGACGATGCAAACATCGGCACGATCTTGCACGACTCCAATCTTGACGCAACTCAGGAACCACAACCAGCTATCTCTGTTCTCGCTCTCTACCAAAGCATATGAAATAGGAAGGAGCTGGTTATTTGCATCTGCCGCAATCGCCACCAGGAGTGTCCCCTTGTACTTTCCAGTGAGAAAGGTCCCATCAATTGATAGTACCGGACGACAATGACGGAATTCTTGTATAGTCTGGGGGAATGCCCAGAATATACGGTCAAGGATAATTGAATTTTCCTCCGTTGGGTGTCCATGAGTTTTCATGAATATTTGAGTCCCAGGGTTAACATCTGCTATCTGCCGTAACAGTTTGGGGGCTAGGTCATAGGCCTCCTGATAAGTGCCATATAATTTCTGAAAAATGGCCTCTTTGGCTCGTCTAGCCTTACCATGGCTAACGGGGAAGCCAATCAGATCGGCCGCAGTTGTTTGAAACGTCTTAATACTCATATTTATATCTGTTGTCACCGCCGCTAACATGATTTCTCCCACATATTTAGCAGTCACATTGCGGTGCTCCGCAAGAGTCCCTACTAGCTCGCAGCTATGGGGTACTATTTTTGAGATATGCCAAGGCTGACATACCCCAGGGCTCTGGCGAGCGATCACCCTTCCCTTGCAACCATCAGCCAAAAAGATGCATACGACCTTCAACACAGTTCTGTCGGACTGCTTCACTTTATGTTCGCGAGATATGCCCAGTGCATACCTCTTGATTGCCGTGTCAGCAGAGGCCTTGTCTGGAAAAGTATGCCCTTCCTGCAGACTATCGTCTCCTAGGCCCGGAACCGAGTGAAATTCATTGTTCATAGCCATTGTCACTACAACACGACAAACCCTACAACAACGTATACCTTGCAACGATACATGCAAAAAAAAATCCACCTCCGAGTCCCCCTCTAACAACTACCAGTCCAAGAGAAAAAAAATTCTCGATCCAGATCTAAAAGTACTCATGATATCCATCTAACAACTACCGACCTAGAAATCCCTCAAAAACTCCCGATCCAGAATGGTCTCGATCCCCATTCTTCTCTCTTCCACCTGTAACCCTACCATTACTGGCGGCTGCCACAAATCGATCCATGCACCTCCTTCCCCGGCTCCCGCTCTAGAGTCAATATGATGCCGGGCGCCGCGGCCGCCTAATCTCCATTGTCGGGCTCCTTCTAGTCGCAGCACTTGCTCTCTCCTATCTCTCCTTTCCTGAAGGTCACGCGAGCAGAACGCGCCACCATGGAGTGGGGCGTCCAGCTGGCTCCGACGACCGGCGGGCCTCCATGCTGCCTACAGCGCCATCTGCCGCGACGCAGATTGCACCTGCCACTCGTGCATCGTCTGTCTGCAGATGTAAACAACCTACAGGAAGGTTTGTTTTTTTCCTAACTTTACTCATCGCTGCTCCATCCAACCTTATTATTCATCTGAATCGTCATTTAGGTCTCTCTTGGGAACATTGTGAACTGAGTTGCTAAACGCATGTAAATTACTGTTCACAAGGAAATCGACTAAATACTGTTGTAATTCATTCCCGTTCATTAACTGTTTCCTTGCTTCTTGCTACAGCTTAGTGTTCCAATACGTCACCACAAGACCAAGAATTTTTTTTTGCAAGAAGTTAGACTTGGAGCTGTCAGATCTATTGATGGCAGGAAGGCCATGTCGTGGAGGCTTCAGCTCCATTGATGCAAGAACAAATGCATACTTGTCGATCTGCGTAAAGAATGCTTCAACTTCTTATTTATGCAAGCTTTTATTCGGCATTAATCTGAACCAATATAGTTGTATTCAGTAAACCTAGCTAAGCTGACGACAACCTGTATACGCACACTTTCAGGTTAGTTGCAACAGGCTGCATCCCGACCAACTCACAAACACGCTTTCACAGTGTGGTAAAAAACTGAATATTTACAAATCAGCATTAATATGTGCTGCTTGTAAGATTTCTTTGGATAATCTTGTATGTTTATCGCATCATGTCACTGTATTTGTTACAGGTGGCCATAAGTTATGCAATAAGTACATTGTCTCAAGTAAACACAAGCACAAGTGCGCACCACATATCAGCCTGCATGATTAAGTGTGTCTGATGCATCAAATTTGTTGAATGGGAATGCATGTAATTATTTCCACATTATTTCAGGACGGTTCTGCTCCGGAGAACACTGCCTTTATATAATGTCAACATAGGAGTCTCCTTTCTATTCGTGTAACAAAAGCATGTGCAGTTAACTCAATGAACATAATAGTAGTGTCTATGCTCATTACATGCGATTTTTATCTGGTAAACAAAGGGAGTGGAACTCCATCTATTTCTGGGCTAGATTTGGAGCCACTGAAACTACTCTTTACCTAGAGGTAAATGCAAGACAATTGCTCGTGCTTCGTGATATTGAGACTGAACATCTTGTCGATCATGTTAATTAAAGTTTTCTGATATATCTATTAAATGGATTGTTAATATCTTTATCATGGTTCGTCTTTTTTAATTCCCCTTTGTATTTTGATATGTGTGGTCATGGCTTGACATGTAGGTGTGATGGAATGTTTCAAATACACGGAATAGCACAAATGATCTTGCATGCCGACTTGGCATGCTACTGAGGTTTTTGATAAAATTCCAAGCAACATACATATGTGAATTTAAAGGTATCATCAACCGAGATGTGCATTATGCATTTTGCTTTCAGTTTTAAAGATAATTTACTCTGTATGTACGGACAAAATTAAATGTCTATAAATATTGTCTTATTGTAGTTAAAATTGTGGTATTGTTTCAACTTATCTAGCAAATAAAGATGTAGACTAGTGCTTTGCATGGTGAAGATATTACTTGGTTCAAATATATGTCCTTTGGCATTTTCGCCCTTGTGAGTTTTAGAGAAAGTAGATATTAGAGTTCACTATATCCCTCCTGTGTTTTTTTCCACATCAACTCTAAAGTTAGAACTTTTGTTTTTGCAGGCCCAAAAGATCATCAAGGAATGGCATATTCGAATATCAGCTCCACACATTGGAAGGAAGAAAATTACAAGGAATAGATATAGGATTAGTTAGATTATTAGATTTTCAAATAAGGGTGTAAGAGGTGTACTGATATGATAATTTTCATGTATGAGATAATGATTACAATAATCAATATTGAATTATCTACTCAACACATGCATTCATG
Source organism: Alopecurus myosuroides (assembly GCA_028641055.1). Classification (NCBI taxonomy): domain Eukaryota; kingdom Viridiplantae; phylum Streptophyta; class Magnoliopsida; order Poales; family Poaceae; genus Alopecurus; species Alopecurus myosuroides. The sequence goes on from CM054058.1 coordinate 564,021,934, forward strand.
TTTTACTATTTATGTGTTGTTCTAAATATCTTATACATTATATATTAATTTGGCAACAAAAAAATGCTACCATCTTTTAAGGCGATCAAGGCAGCAAGCAACCCACTAAAAAAGAATATTATTTAGAAATAAAATAATTATACAATCTGTATGGTACATACCAACAGACATAGTTGTTGCTTGACTTCTGTTGCCAGTTTGCAACGCTTAGTACATTAGTTACCAACGCACATATACACGTTGCTTCATATACTTGCAACGCCACATATCGCAACACATCTAGTTCCGTTGGTAAAGGTTCTAACAACGCTTATATGGTCATTTAGATACGGATGACTGCGTTGGTGTAGGGGTGATCCTGTTGTAGTGTGTCGTAAAAAACTGATGGTCCAGCGGTGCTGCTACCGCCCTCCGAGAAGGATCAGGCCCTTCTTCATCTGAGGATGGTGACGACAAAGAATGTCCATCATCGTCATGGTCCAGCGCCTCCGGCAGACCCGCCACATGTTCGCTGATGTCAACGACAGCAGACCAGTATCCTGGGTGAAGGACTGCCTCAGACACATTATGGCCGCATGTTGCCTCCGATGGGCCGGTGCTGGCAGCTGTGGTGATGGCCAGCTCGACCTCACCAGCGCCGCTACTGCATCCGACACCATCAAGGCGAGGATAAAACTGGACATACACCATCGGCCCTCCATACATGGCGGAACCAGCAGTGGTTGCGAAGCTCATGTACATCCTCCAGTTCCCTTCCGATTTCACCTCCTTCAGTCCCCATCGGGGAACCCCATCATTTCCTTCTACCACGATGAAGGCCTCAACCCTCATCGTGTTTCCATGCTCGTGCTTAAAGAATCTACGGATGCGTTTTCGGACATCCCCAAAATCTGTATTGACCATATCTTTAACTACTATACTTAACGAGTCACAGTTTGACACGTCGACACGAGATATATCATCGCGTGCGATGTCCCCATAGAACACTTTCAATATTTCCATCGTACCTACCGAACAATCATATTTAAAAGAATAAGATTAATAACGTCGCACCTTAATTATTTTCTACAATTTTACGTATTAAATTTTATATTGCGTGCAGTTAATACATTATCACAATTTTTATATAGCAGACCCGACTGAGAGTTTTTTGGAGCTTCGTCACGGCTCTCATGCAAATACTATATCCATAAATATTTGCGGTTAGCTAATTTTTTATACAACTTTAAAAATAATTACCGACCGTACTAACTTTGACTTAACGATACCACGAACAAGATTTATAACATCGTACTATTTTGTACTATTTTACATATTAAATTTTATATTACATGCAGTTATTTTATTATCACATTTGAATATAGCTAACCCGACTAGGATTATTTTTTAGCTTCGTTGCGGCTCACATTTTAAAGAACTGACCGTACATATTATAACATCCCAGTTCAATTATTTTGTACACTTCTACTTTTTTGACATAAAATAAACCATTATCACATTTCTAAAAATATCACCGCTCGTTATGTACGTGTGAGTACGGTACCCATTAATATGTACTGTAAATATGGCTATTCTGCACCTTCCTAAACTGTAACCAACATTACTAAATGACTTAATGACGGTCTTAACAATATCTTCTACGAAAAATATAATACCATACACTAACTGTAACATATCTCGTCCGACAATATCTATCAAGTTTCTCATTACTACATGTCATAGCTAAGTACCAGCTGTAGTATCAACTAATATATTCTACAAACGGATACTATAAGTGTACGCAAAATTTGTCAACACATCAGAAAATTCGTACCTTGTTAATGTACTTGTTAGTTCACAAAATAGTGAACAAATGTTTTAAATCACAGCCACTCTACGATAGTTGGTGGCACACGTACGAGAGAGCAGCACACGTACGGGAGATGAGCACACCAAAGCTTCTATGTTTTAAGCCAGCTATGTGCACGAACCAACCAGCATTGTGAGGAGTAGCTAACTCAGGAATTACAACCAGTGTTGAGAGGAGTAGAGAGCTGAAAGAAGTAGAAAGCTGAGAGGAGTAGATAGCTGAAAGGATAGAGGAGTATATAAGGAGGCTGCTCGCGTTCGGCGCCTGGAAAGCAATCAGTACCACAATTCTATTTTGTCTGCTTTTCTTGCAATCAGTACCACAGTACTAATCACAACAGTGTCGAAACTTGCCCCGGTCGGAAGGAATCACACCACTTTTCTACGTTTTCGCGTCGCAGAGGCAAACAGCGCCGAATAAAGCATCGTTCGGGGAATCAGCGCCGAATAAAGTACATCCCGGGAATCAGCGCCTGTCGGGTGGAGAGCATGCCGCCACCGCCCGAGGCGGCATGGCCCACCGCGTCTCCCGTCCGTGCCGAATAAATCAAAGCCAAGGGAATCAATCACGCCGACGGAATCCGTGCCGCGATGTTGTCGGCTGCAAAGGGTGCCGCCGGCCCCGAGGCAGCATGGCCCACCATGATCATGCCCATGCCGACTACGAAGACGTGCCGCCTGGGCCCGTGGCGGCAGGGCCTGCCGCCTCCGACCGTGGCGGCATGTGCCACGTGTCGGCTGGCCTGCCTGCCGCCACGGTAGATTTGCCATTTCCACTCGCGGGTGGTCTTTTTTGCCATTTCACTTTTTGGGGTGGTCTCTTTTGCCAAAAATTCTTGTGGGCGGTGTGTAAGAAAACTATGGCAACTAGTTGTAATTAGCACTTGGTGACAGCATCTCTAGTTGTTGCATGCGTCCGGCCGGGTTAAATCCAAATGTGACCCAGCGCAGTAGGATTCGGTCCAATATGCGTTGCTTGTTGAAATAGAAAAAAAAAAGAGGCAAAGGAAAGAAGCCTAGCTCGACAACGGATTCCTTCTCGTCCAGAAATATGACCCCCGCCGCCTCATCCCGGAGAAGAAGCTAGCGTGCCAGTCGGGGATCAGTTGCCAAGGAGACCCATCTCTCCTATATATACGCGAGCGATCTCAAAGGAGACCCATCTCTGCCCGACGGATCGATCCCAGTTTTTTTTTTCATTTTTCCTAGCCGCTCCGTAATATTGACGGACTTACGTATTCCAAATCAAAGTATTCTTATTAGGGCTCACGTACTATATATATGTCGGGCTATTTTCACGCGCACAGACCAATCCACCCGGCGGTGCCACATGGAAACAGACGATCAACCCTCCGACGATCCTTCCGCGGCCGCCGCATATCCTCGTTGGATCTTGCTCGACTACTATGGGCGCGGCGAGGATCCAGGTGACAGTACCGTGGCGCACCTCCAAAGGCCGTCCCATCACCGTCTCCTCGCTGCGCCGCCAGCCGGGTCGCACCTAGGGCTCCACAGTGCCGGCTTGCCCGACGGGGTAAACATCAACTCTTTTGCCGTCGGGGCCCATGGGGACTCCGACCTCGTCAACATCGAGACAGGAGGCAACGGCTGGGACGATAACGACGCGTCCGACTACTTCATCTACTGTGCCGGCGATGCCGCAGCCGACCCCTTCCGACCGCCGTCGCTCTCCCTGCTGCCGCCATGCAAGAGCTATATGTATAAAGATGGGACCGCGCTTATTCGCTGCGGCCAAGACGAGGTGCTGGTGGCTGTACTGGATTCCAACGTTAAGGATGGGGAGAAGTCAGGGCCGTTGGAGGCCAAGCTGTGCGTGCTCCGATCAGGCAACTGGCAGTGGGAGTACATGGCTGATCGAGCTTGACACTAGGCGGATGGAGCAGCGCTGTGTGAGCTACTATGACGACGAATACTACTGCTGCCCATACTTCGTCGTCTCCACAGTCTCCGGATACTTCAGCGCGTCCTCTTGCAGTCGTAGCCCGGCAAAGAGAAAAGACAATGATCTGGAAGCGCCGGACAGGCAACTGAGATTGCAGTGGCCAAAGGTTGTTCCTCCGGAAGGGATGTTGGCGACGCTACACGAGATACCTAACCTGGAACGTGATGACATGCTGAAAGCGTATGCCGTTCTTGTGTGGGATGAGAGCCAGTTAATGTTTAGATCTCTGTTGGCGCTTCCAATGGGCATGACGAAGGATTACTGCCTCTTGATCGGAAATTTATCTTCCTCTTGATCGGAAATCTCAATGCGCATTACATCATGTTATGTGAATACAAACAACGTGGCATATCTATGGGAATAAGTGGTTGGGAAATATAACCCCGGAGACAAAAATTCAAATCTATATGTGATTATGACGCTAAGTTTTTAGGATCCCCATATACTCTCTTATTGAGGCGAGATTTAGTTGCGCCTCCCTTGGGGTGTGAAATACCTTACAGGCACTATAGTCCATGGTCCAAGTTTTCGATGAATTCCATGTACATTGGGATGTGGTACAAAAAGTTTTGTTTTTACTGCAAAAGAACTATACTCCAAAAATGTAAACTAATTTGTACCTCAATATGCGAGGAAGATCAAGCTGTGGAGATATTGTTAGTGAATTTTGTATAAACCCGTTACAGGCATACTCACATTGCTTTAGTTGAACAAATTTGTATTCACCAAAAAAATTGCGGTTACATCAAGATAATAAACAAAGAAGGCCATGCAACTTGAATTTTGTTAAAATTTCACATTAAACGTCCTTAACCGCCCACATGTTATTTGTAATACAAGTTTTACCATAGTTGGCAAATTTGGCAACCGTGGGAAAATTAGGAAGTACTGGAAAGTACTACAAAGAATGTACTGGGGAGTACCAGAAAGTATTGATTTAGCAGCACGAAAAAATTGATTTATTTTATTTTTGAAAAGGGTATCACTAATTTCAAAGACGGACCCACCTGCCACTCCCTCTGACCTCACTCTCCACTAGACAGAACCGGTCCTACCTAAAAGAAAATTCTCTTTCCAGCCACCGCCGACACACCCGCCGGCGAGCACGTCTCGCCCACCACCTCCACCAGGGTGGCGACTGCAGGGCCTCGCTGCCGAGGGGCTGCATACTTAGCGAGGGATTCCCAAGTCCTAACCGGATGCGTCATGTACCACTGGTAGAAAATAGGCCTTTCATACGCCCCCATTAGTCCCCAAAAGTATCGACCCGCGACTATAGGGGTCTCTAGCCGCGGTTCGGAAGGAGACCCGCGACCAACAGTCTGGACCCAACGCGCTCGGTCCACAGCTGGCGGACGGGAGGGGTTTTAGTCCCGGTTGGCCAGGCCAACCGGGACTAATAGGTCCCCAAGGCCTTTAGTCGCGGTTGTCCAGGTGAACCGGGACTAAAGGCCCATCCCTATATATAGGGCTCAGGTGGCTGCACTTAGCCACATTTGGTGTCACTTCTACTCACAATATTCACAAGGGGTGGTGGGTTTGCCTTTTGTTCCTCTATGCACAAGGTGTTTGATGAAATGCCGAGAGTATGAAACACACATGATATGAAGTGTCCGAGCCGCACTTGAGCGTTTTCATTTATTTTACCTCCGCGATCGCGGTTAGCAACTTAAACCTTTCATGATTTGTATTATTTCCAGCTAGTTAGTTTAACAAATGCATGATGGTTAATTATATACTTTATATAATAATAATGCAGATGAATCGGCAATGGATGTACGGCAACCGACTCTCTGGCGAGTTCACTACGGGTTTGAAAGATTTCCTCGTATTGACAAATGCGAACAAGCAGCGAGGTTTTATTATCTGTCCATGTGCTGAATGTAAGAATGAGAAGAGTCACTCCTCCTCAAAAGTCGTTCACATGCACCTGCTTCGGCACGGTTTCATGCGAAGCTATAATTGTTGGACCAAGCATGGAGAAAAAGGGGTTAGAATGGAAGAAGATGAAGAAGAGGATGATATCGATTTCAACTATCATGACGCTTTCGGTGATACTTTCATGGAGGATGATGCTGAAGGTGGGCAAGGGTTTGGTGAAGGTGAAGAAGAGGCACATGATGAGCCCGCTGATGATCTTGGTCGGACCATTGCTGATGCACGGAGACGCTGCGAAACTGACAAGGAGAGGGAGAATTTAGATCGCATGTTAGAGGATCACACGAAGTCGCTGTACCCAGGATGCGACAATAGTATGAAAAAGCTGGGCTGCACACTGGATTTGCTGAAATGGAAGGCACGGGAAGGTGTAGCTGACTCATCATTTGAAAATTTGCTGAAAATGTTGAAGAATATGTTTTCGAAGAATAACGAGTTGCCCGCCAGTACGTACGAAGCAAAGAAGGTTGTCTGCCCTCTAGGTTTAGAGGTTCTGAAGATACATGCATGCATTAACGACTGCATCCTCTACCGCGGTGCATACGAGAATTTGGATGAATGCTCTTTATGCACTGCATTGCGTTATAAGATCAGAGGCGATGACCCTAGTGACGATGTTGAGGGCGAGAAACCCAGGAAGAGGGTTCCCGCCAAGGTGATGTGGTATGCTCCTATAATACCTCGGCTGAAACGCCTGTTCAGGAACAAAGAGCATGCCAAGTTGTTGCGACGGCACAAAGAGGACCGTAAGTCCGACGGGGAGTTGAGACACCCCGCTGATGGAACGCAATGGAGAAAGATCGACAGAGAGTTCAAAGATTTTGCAGCTGACGCAAGGAACATAAGATTTGGTCTAAGTACTGATGGCATGAATCCTTTTGGCGAGCAGAGCTCCAGCCATAGAACCTGGCCCGTGACTCTATGCATCTACAACCTTCCTCCTTGGTTGTGCATGAAGCGGAAGTTCATTATGATGCCGGTGCTCATCCAAGGTCCGAAGCAACCCGGCAACGACGTCGATGTGTACCTAAGGCCATTAGTTGATGAACTTTTACAGTTGTGGGGCAGACCTGGTGTACCTGTGTGGGATGAGCACAAAGAAGAGGAATTTAACCTACGAGCGTTGCTTTTTGTAACCATCAACGATTGGCCTGCTCTCAGTAACCTTTCGGGACAGTCAAATAAGGGATACAAAGCATGCACGCACTGCTTACATAAGACTGAAAGTGTATTTTTGGATAATTGTAGCAAGAACGTGTACCTGGGTCATCGTCGATTTCTTCCCCGAAATCATAACTTAAGAAAGAAAGGCAATCATTTCAACGGCAAGGCAGATCACCGGCCGAAGCCTGCGGAACGTACTGGAGCTGAGATATTTGATATGGTCAAGGATTTGAAAGTCATCTTTGGAAAGGGTCCTGGCGGGCAATCAGTTCCGCTGGGAGTTGACGGGCACGTACCCATGTGGAAAAAGAAATCGATATTTTGGGAGCTATAGTATTGGAAAGTCCTAGATGTCCGCTCTGCAATCGACGTGATGCATGTTACGAAGAATATTTGCGTGAACCTGCTAAGCTTCTTGGGCGTGTATGGGAAGACAAATGATACAAAGGAAACACGGCAGGACCATCAACTTTTGAAAGACCCAGATGACCGGCATCCGGAATGGTTTCAAGGTCGTGCCAGCTACGCTCTTACCAAAGAAGAGAAGGTCATTTTTTTTGAATGCCTGAGCAGTATGAAGGTCCCGTCTGGCTTCTCGTCGAATTAAAGGGAATAATAAACATGGCGGACAAAAGTTCCAAAACCTGAAGTCTCACGACTGCCACGTGATTATGACGCAATTGCTTCGATTGCTTTGAGGGGACTCCTACCGGAAAATGTTCGAGTAGCCATTGTGAAGCTATGTGCATTCCTCAATGCAATCTCTCAGAAGGTAATCAGTCCAGAAGATCTACCACGGTTAAAGAACGATGTGGTCCAATGTCTTGTCAGTTTCGAGTTGGTGTTTCCACCATCCTTCTTGAATATCATGACGCCTAGTCGAAGAGATTTCATTCTCGGTCCTGTATTTCTACACAATATGTTCCCCTTCGAGAGGGTTATGTGAGTATTAAAGAAATATGTTCGTAACCGTGCTAGGCCAGAAGGAAGCATCGTAAAGGGCTATGGAAATGAGGAGGTAATTGAGTTCTGCATTGACTATGTTCCTGACCTTAAGCCGATTGGTATTCCTCAATCGCGGCACGAGGGGAGACTAAGTGGAAAAGGCACGATCGGAAGGAAATCAACGATATGTATGGACGGTCATTCTATGACTGAAGCACACCACACAGTTCTGCAAAATTCGAGCTTGGTGGCTCCGTACTTCGAGCAACACAAGAATATTTTACGCTCGGACAACCCGGGGAAGCCTGAATCATGGATTAGAAAGGCCCACATGGAGACTTTCGGCAGTTGGTTGCGAAAATATTTAATGAATGACAATGATGTTGGAGATCAGCTGTACATGTTGGCCAAGACACCATCTTCGACATAACGACTTTCCAAGGGTACGAGATTAATGGGAATACATTTTACACGATCTCCCAAGATAAAAAGAGCACCAACCAAAACAGTGGTGTCCGCTTTGATGCAGCAACCGAGATTGGGCAAAAGGTCACATATTATGGTTACATAGAGGAGATATGGGAACTTGACTATGGACCCTCCTTTAAGGTCCCTTTGTTCTGGTGCAAATGGTTCAAGCTAACAGGAGGTGGGGTAAAGGTGGACGAGCAATACGGAATGACAATGGTGGATTTCGACAATCTTGGTTACCTTGACGAACCATTCGTCCTAGCCAAAGATGTCGCTCAGGTTTTCTATTTGAAGGACATGAGTAAAAAACCGAGGAAACGGAAAGATAAGAAAACGATCAGTACATCATGCGATGATCCAAAGCGCCACATTGTTCTTTCAGGGAAAAGAAACATCGTGGGAGTGGAGGACAAGACAGGCATGTCAGAAGATTATAATATGTTTGGTGAAATTCCGCCCTTCAAAGTCAACACTGACCCAAGCATTAAGTTAAATGATGAGGATGCTCCATGGATCCGGCCAAATCGTAAGAAAGCGGGGACACAAGGGAAGAATTGATGTGTAATAATTTATTGTGTACCAAACTTTTTTGAATGGATCATGTGAATTATATTATCTCTGATGTGTTTAAGACTAACTCCTTTGCAAAATATTTGAGAAAACGAGTGGAAAGCATGGAAAACAGAAGGTTACTTAAATGTCTCAAAACCTTGTGAGATAAAATATCTGATTTCATAACTTTTATTAAAAACAGAAAAAAGACGCGCTAGCGCGCCGCATTGTCGCCGGAATACAAATTCTTTTATTAAAAAGAGAGAACATACGAACACTACTCCTCGTCGTCGTCGTCGGGGAACTCGTCGGTGACCTCCTCCGGGTCATCGTCGTCGGCAAACTCGTCGGTTACCTCCTCGTCGTTGTCGGAGGTGCATGATGGTATGTCCGAGATAGGCCCCCACCTCAGATCGTCGGAGGCCTAGACTTCGCCGGCGCGGTCGGCCCGACGAAGCTCTTGCAGCGCCTTCGTCCTCGCCTCCCGAGCGGCATCTAACGCGAGGTGGCGTTCGAGGCGGCGCCCTGCCCGCTCAGCCGCGTGGGTCTGCCAGAAATCCTCGTCGGCGCTCTCCTCCCCCGGGTTGTTCCGGTAATACCCGCGGACGACGCGTTCTTCCCTGGCGTCGACTAGGCCCTGAAACGCGCGGTGACGGAGGTGGAGGTGGTCGGCGGCAGTGACGATCTGCGGTTTCGTAGCCCTGGCCTCCGCTTCCCAGACGGTGTGGCAGTCGTTGAAGTTCATCAGCGACCGCAGGCGGTTGAGGCGCCAGGCCGCCGCGTCCCAGGCGCGGGCGGCCTCCACCGCCGTCGCAAAGGAGCCGAGGGGGATGCAGTCGTCCCCCCAGCGGATATCTGCGCTGAACATTCCGTTCTGCCGTGCTCGGACGCCGCGGAAGCCGGTGGTGCTGTTCCTCCTCGGAGGCATGGTGGAAGCGCGACGGTGCGTGGAGAGGAGAAGACGCGCTCGAGGCGCGACAGTTTATACCGCGCCCTCCTGGCCACGCGTCACAACTCCCGCGCCACGCGTCACAACTCCCGCGCCACGCGCCACCCTAACACAACCAAGCAAATAGTTGCACATTACTACCCGAGCTCAAAGTGAACACTGACGCAAGCATGGATGGATGTGTTAAAGGGGGGGGGTGTAGAACAAAACAATCGGTATCACCATCATACAGCCCTACCATGGCTACTCGGTGCAATATGCATACCAAATGCACGGTAGGACGTATGATGGCGAATCCGTATGTTTTTTATTTGCTCGATAAACTGAATATATGATGTATCAAACCTTAAAGGGGGATGTAGAACAAAACAATCGGTATCGCCATCATACAGCCCCACCGTGGCTACTAGGTGCAATATGCATACCAAATGCACGGCATGACGTATGATGGCGAATCCGGATGTTTTGTATTTGCTCGATGAACTGACCGGTGTATGAAGGTGGGCTATATATAGGGTCCTCTGGCTCACAAAGTGTTGTGCTAGGGTTTTGATCCAACGGTTAAGAAACCATCTCATCCAACGGCTCACAACAACTCGAAAGAAACACACCGTAGCCCTGATCGAACGGCTCACAACAGCTCTAAAGAAACATACCCCGGATCCAACGACTCACAAGCGCTTTAAAGAAACACACGATCCGTGTGATTCTATCTGATTGGTCCAAACGAAACCCTAACCCATTTAGTCCCGGTTGGTGTCCCCAACCGGGACTAAAGGGATGTTTTCTTCTCGCTATATATATATGTATGCATTGCCACACCATTGGCATAAACACATACAAACTCACCAGTCTCTCATGGCTTCTACCGTACCCACTCTAACATTCATCCAGGCGGAGGCACTTTCCGCCTCGAACTACCCCTGCCCGTGCGGCTACAACGTTCCCGCCGGTTGGATGCTGAGCACCGGAGGAGTGCCGGTCCCTCCTCTTCCTCAAGGTGTGGCGCGTCGGGCGGCCATCACGAACCACTACTATCACGAGCTCACGCCGGAGCAGCGGAGGAATCCCAGTTGGCATCCCGATAACCAGCATACTTGGGATGCCTTCTTCATCAATCGGCGTGAGAGGGCGCTCGCCAGGTATGAGGAGGACGGCCCGCCTCCTGGGAACTTTCACGAGGCCGGTCGTCGGCTATGGTGGTCCGGCCGGACTCTACAGAGCGTCATGGACTACATCAGGGCCGGCGATATCCCCCGCCTGCGCTACCCTCAGGCCTAGTCCTGGAGTCGTGATCCTCCGAGGGAGTGCAGAGCACCGTCAGACGATAGTGACGACGACGGCGGCGGCGACTACGACGACTACGAGTACATGTACTATAGGTCTAGGCAGGAGTATGACTAGTAGATATCAGATCATGCATCTATGCTCTCCGTTTAGGTTTAGATCCACTCTAGCCATTATGTACTGCCTTTTTTATCTATATATATATATATTCAAGATGTGTGTGAATCTTTATGATTATATAATCTTTATGATTAGTTTTATTTTTCTGAATTTTCTGATATATTATTTGTATTTTTAAGATTTTAAAAAGAATTAGTTTTATTTTTCTGAATTTTCTGATATATTATTTGTATTTTTAAGTTTGGGAAAAGGAAAAGTATTTGAATAACCACCTTTAGTCGCGGTTCGTGTCACGAACCGGGACTAAAGGCGCGTTCTGCGCGGGAACGAAAACGCCGCGAAAAATTGCACCTTTAGTCCCGGTTCGTGACACCAACCGGGACTAGGGGGACCTTTAGTCCCGGTTCGTGACACCAACCGGGACTAAAGGCCCGCGGAGGGTACCCCGTGGGACCTTTAGTCCCGGTTGCTGTCACGAACCGGGACTAAAGGTTGTCCCTATATATTCCCGCCCCTAAAATTTTTCTAAGGATCAACCGCATCGTCTTCTCTGCGCCGCACTGCTCGTCTTCTCCGCGCCGCCGTCGCCGATTCCGCCCGCAGAGACACAGAGGACGCGCCGCCGTCATCTCCGGTAGGTGCCCGCCGCCCCTGCGCCCATCATCCCCGCTGCTCCTCGTCCGTTCCCGTCGCTGCTCCTCGTCCGTGCCCTCCGTGACCGTCCTCCCGCCGCCACGACATCCGCCCGCCGTGACCGTCCTCCCGCCGCTCCTCGTCGGCGCTCCTCGTCCCTGCCTCCTCCCCGTTGTCTCCGTTCCCTCCCCCGTGTCCGGAATCGACACGTTCGCCAGAGACCCGAGAGCCCCGCCGCGTTTACTTCACGGCGGCTCGCCGTCGTCGACCTTCCGAGGGCGGCGCCGCCACGTAGAGGTAGATTGCGTCGAGACGGTTCCATGGACACCAACCACGTGTCCTGTGGTGGCCGGAATCGCCACCAGCGACCGAATCTGCCACCGCGGCCACCGAGTGACGCCAGGGGTGACGTCATGATGACGTCACCTGGCCACGTGTTGTCGAGTTTTTTTTAATGACGTCATCATGACACGTGGGGCCCACTGTATATGGAATTACAGAAAATAGTTAAATATTCTAAATTAAATAACTTTTAATTTATAATTCCAAAAATTATGGAAAAATATGCAAAATGTTCGCAAAAATGTAAGCTATCTGTTTATTTCATTTTCAATCATGTTTGACAAAGTTCAAAATGAGAACATATTTGAATTTTTATTAAATTCATTAAAATAATGAAAATAAGTTTTGATTCAATAAATTCAGAATATTAAGTGTAATATACCAAAATGACCAGGAAAGCAAATGCAACCTAGCTATGGGGTTCTCCAAGTCATTTGAGAAACTAATCTTGGACACACCTCTAAAGTATGGTTTTCCCCCTCCGGTGGTCATCGTTCTTCCACCCAAAACCCTAGCAATCTGTTTTCCCTCCTTCTACGCCAATATTTGCTAAGTCTCCTATATACTTAATCAATTTTTACTACATGCATGTCTGCAGGAGTGACATATGGCGGACAATAGAGACCTGACGGAACAGGAGGCTGAAGGTTATCTATTAGAAATCATAGCCGGAGAACATGATGTAATCTCTTCTTATCTGAACCTTGATGATCAAGAACGTGAAGGAACGGACATTGTCGATGATCAAGGAGGTGAAGCAACGGACATTGTGGATGATCAAGGAGGTGAAGGAATGGACATTGATGACGGAGGTCAACCGTCGACAAACGACGATCTCCAATTGCAAAGAACAATAGATCAGATAACTAGGTCTTTTGCCTTTATTTTGTTGTCCAGTAAAAGATAGGTGCGGGTCCCTTGGCCGTATCAAACTCTTACTTCAGATTTCTTGCTATTAAGGAAGGTGATCTTTAGGTCTGTCAGCCACGTGAGTCCGTAAAAATCTCCAGGTCCAATGGAAGCATAGACGTTGGGCTCCCAGATCGTTCTGTCTACCAGTCCACCGTGCACCTGCAACATGGATCGTCAGCCCTCCAACGAGCCCTCGGCGCCGGCCGCCGCCTATCCCCTGTGGATTTTACTCGAGTACTCTCAGGGCGGCAACGATTCTGACTCCAGGACAATGGCACCAACGTCTCCTTCATCCTCGTCGCGCCACCAGCGAATGAGAGACTTGTGTGGGATGAGTGTTACGCGGGGCCTGTCCCTGCTTTAGGGCCGGCGCAACGGCCTAGGAAAGCGCCGGTGGTATTGATCTAGCGTCGGCACTGGCGTATTTAGCGCGCCATCCGTGTGCAGCGCTGGCAGTTTAAAAAAATTGTGCGCCGGCGGTGACCAGTGCAGCTATAGGCCTTTTCCTAGTAGTGTTGGCTTGTACTTGCAAGTACCACTCGGCTGGCTTCATGTATAATGTTTCCCTTTTCCGGTAAGGGGTGCTTCATATACTTGTTAAGGGGGTCGTATCCCACATGACATTGATTCTCATGTCTAGTGCAAAGAAGAAAAGAATGAGGTATCGGTTGATGGTGTTCACCAATTTGGTATGGTGACTTTTAAAAAACTAATATATTATGGTTGTAACGAGCAGTGTTCAGCATAATCAAGCAAAAGCTGGCAAAAAATTGCGGCAACTGAACATTTCCCCCATCAAGCCTAGTTCCTTTATTTTTATTTAAGACGCCATGCATTAACTCATAGCAATGGCTCCGCTCGAGCATGAATAGGTTCACCAGTGCAGTTCTTATAGCACCTACATAACGTTAGAGCATAGCAGCGACCTCGATCGTAGCCCTCTGTCTTGCAGGCCGCATTGCAAGTACCAGGTTTGACACACATATTGCCATCCCAAGAAGTGCTATCATGACCTTCGCAACCATCAGATCTCATATCTTCTGCATCCATTAGAAAACGACAAGAATCGATTAAATTGACCTTAATTAATCTGAACCAGATATGTGTAGGTTCAAGGTTCTCTACCAGATGAAAAGAGCAGCAGCATCACCAACCACAAGCATATCAATGCCTTGTTGGTGCTGAATAGTCCTTTGCCCATTTTTTTATGTAACAATGAGGTATTGTGAGATATTCTCCCAAAATTGCTCTAGTTCATGGATGAGTATATTCATGATTCGTATTTATAGTTGAAGTATGTGAATTTTGACATTCTTACTTTCATGAATATTAATTTTTGACATCAATGCTTATCCAAATGATCGTGTTATTAATGTCTTATCTTTGATGAGGAGCTACTCATAGCTGATGGTGATATTGAAGATTAGGCATAGATAAATATTTGTTCATTTATAATTATATAGGCATTTATTTAATCCTTTTTATATGAAGTTTTTATTTAGGCATTTATTTCTCTCCTTAAATTGATATAGGAAAGTTTTAAATTGCCTCCCAAACCTTTGAGGATAACTAATAATTAAAATCGTTCTATTTATAATGCAAGTACGAATTGATGGGAAACCTACTTAAGATAAGGAATTATGTTGGAAGCCAGGGCCTCTGGAAATATTTCTAAGTAAGGAAGAAATTTTAATGATCAAAGCCGAATAATCTAAATATGACTTTTCTGCATTGTTGACTTGGTCCTAGAATTTGGACACACATGAATAAACTCCATGGAGTCGATCCGCTTAGAGTCGTTAGATAGATTTGAGTCCGACAATTTATGCAAGATGCTCCTGCCGGATTTTGCAACAAGTTATGAGAGGGAAGGTGGCTTTCTGGAGCTGATTCATAATGATGTATGTTGTGCAGTTAGCACGACAGCCTCATGTGGCTATGATAACTTCATCACCTTTGCCGATCAGTTCAGTAGATACGTATATGCCTATGTTCTCCTTAAGACTTTCTCTATGCACGTTGCTTACATTTCCTAGATTAGATCTTGGCCCTTTATGTGTCTCTCGCGTAGGAAACTTTTTGTTTTCTATGCAACGAACCCTTCATTGAACATGATGCTTGTGTCAGTTTTCACCTTGAAGGGTGGAATATCATCAAACTTATTATAATCTTCTGACATGTCTGTCTTGTCCTCCACTACCACGATGTTTCTTTTTCCTGAAACAACTATGTGTCGCTTTGGCTCATCATATGATGTGTCCTCTTGCCTTTCTTTCCCTTTTTCGGTTTGGTAGACATGTCCTTCACATAGAATATCTGATCCACTTCACTGGCCAGGACGAATGGTTTGGTGTCGTACACTAGATTCTTCAGATCCAGTGTAGTCATTCCGTACTGTGGATCTACCTGTACCCCGTCTTTCAGGTTGAACCATTTGCACCGGAACAAAGTGACCTTGAAAGTAAGTCCATAGTCAAGTTCCCATATCTCCTATATGTACCCACAATACGTGACCTTCTTCCCATTCTCGTCTGTTGCATCAAAGTGCACACCACTGTTTTGGTTGGTGCTCTTTTGATCTTGGGCGATCGTGTAAAATGTATTCCCATTTATATCGCACCCTTGAAAAGTCAATATACTAAAAGATGGATGCTTGGCCAACAAGTATAGCTGTTCTTCAACAATGCAATTAATGAGACATGTTTGCAACTAACCGCCGAAAGTCTTCATGTGTTCTCCATCAATCGAATCTTCACGTTGCTCCGGGTATTCCGAGCATAAAATTTTCTTGTGTTCCACTATGTACGGAGTCACCAAGCTGGAATTATGTAGAACTGTGTCGTGTGCTTTAGTGAAAGAATGTCCGTCCATACAAATTGTTGCTTTGTTCTCTAGCGTGCCTTTTCCACGCAGTCTCCCCTCATAGCGCGATCCAGGAACACCAATCGACTTTAGGTTAGGAATAAAGTCAACACAAAACTCAATGACCTTTTTTTGTTTCATAGCCCTTGGAGATGCTTCCTTCTGGACTAGCACGGTTATGAACATATTTCTTTAAGACTCCCATGAATCTCTCAAACGGGGACATGTTGTGTAGAAATATAGGACCGAGAACGCCAATCTCTTCGACTAGGTGAACTAGGAGGTGCGTCATAATATTGAAGAAGGATGGTGGGAACACCAACTCAAAGCTGACTAGACATTGCACCACATCCTTCTAATTTTTTTTAGAGTTACTGGATTGATCATCTTCTGAGAAATTGCATTGAGGAACGCACATAGTTTAAGAATGGGTACTCGAACATTCCGGCAGAAGCCCCCTCAATGCAATCGGAAGTAATTGTGTCATAATGTCATGAGAATTTAGGTTTTAAAACTTTTTCTCTGCCATGTTTATTATTCCCTTTATATTCGACGAGAAGCCAGACAGGACCTTAATGCTGCTCATGACTTCAAAAAAGATCTCCTTCTCATCTTTGGTAAGATCGTAGCTGGCAGTATCTTGATACTTCTCTCGATTCAGGTTCTCCTATTCGTGCATACGTTGCTGGTCCTGCCATGCATCCGATGTATCTTTTGTCTTCCAATACACGCCCAAAAAGTTTAGCAGATTCACGCAAAGATTTTTCGTCACGTGCATCACATCAATTGCAGAGTGAACCTCCAGGAATTTCCAATAGGGTAGCCCCCAAAATATAGACTTCTTCCTCCACATGGTTATATGTCTGTCATCGTCATTCGGAACAGATTGTCCGCCAAGACCCTTTCCAAAGATCACTTTTAAATCCTTGACCATATCATATATACCATCCCTAGTAGGGCAGGTACGCTTCGTTCGGTTATCTATCTCACCTCTGAAATGATTGCCTTTCGCCCCACTAGGGGAAAACGGGGCTTTTACCCACCCGCGACCACCCCTTTCGCCCCGGCTCGGCTACCACCCGGTGCAAAAGACTACATAGGTGGGGCCGGGGCGAGCAGGGCGCGTGGTGGGGGGGTCATTTGCCCCGGTTTGTAGTTCCAACAGGGGCTAAAGACCCTCGACGAGCAGGGCGCGTGCGGGCGCGTCGTGGGGGGTCTTTTGCCCCGGTTTGTGGCTCCAACCGCGTCAAATCAGCCCCACATAGATGAAAAGTTGTTTCTTTATTTCTATATTGCCGTTTAGTTAACAATTTCAATTTAATTAAGAAAAACTAACCAAATAGATGGAAAATGAAAATTAATAGAATTCTTTTTTTTCTTCAAATCCAAGTTTTTTCTTTTTTTATAAAAACTACATGCCAGCGTTCTCCACTCCTCATGCCACTCACTTTTTTTGGTGTGGTGTGCTCACTTATTTTTCCCTCACATGCATAAGAGGTGTTCGATGAAATGCCCGAGAGCATAATGCCATCTGTGTTCGCAAAAAACAAACATGTAACATGGCTAGACTATTGTGTAATAATGTATCAAACTTGCATGGTTCATGTATTTGGATTAGTCCACCTCTGTTTTCCACATGTCGGACGTGTGAACTGGAGGATTTGTAGATATATAGAATAAAACAAACGGTGTCTCCATCATACAGCCCAACTGTGGCTCATGAGTGCATATATATGCATATCGAAAGCACGGTCGGACGTATGATGGCGAATCCGGATGATTTATAGTCGGTCGATGAACTGAATGGTGTATCAAACCTATTGTCAAACCTTGACTGGGGGATGTAGAACAAAACAATCGTATCGCCAGCATATAGCCCGACCATGGCTCCTGGAGTGCATATATGAATACCAAATGCACGGTAGGACGTATGCTGGCGAATCCGAATGATCTGTATTCGGTGGATGAACTGAATGATGTATGAAGTGACTCCGAGAGGTGGGCTATAAATAGCGTCCTCTGGCTCACGAAGGGTTGTGCTAGGGTTTCGATCCAACGGTTAAGAAGCGCTTGAAAGAAACACCCTTGATCCAACGGCTAACAAGCGCTCGAAACAAACACACCGTACCCCTGATCGAACGGCTGACAAGAGCTCGAAAGAAACACACCTCTGATCCAACGACTCACAAGCGCTTGAAAGTAGCACACGATCCGTGTGATTCTTTGTGATTGGTCCCAACGAAACCATAACCCTTTAGCCTCAGTTGGTAAAACGGGCCGGGACTAAAGGGGTCTGTTTCTTCTCACTATATATATGTATGCATGCATTGCCACCATTGGCATAAACACATATAAACTCCCCACTCTCCCATGGCTTCTACCGTACCCACTCTAACCTTTCTGCAGGAGGACGCACTTTCCGCCTCGAACTACCCATGCCCGCCCGGCTACAGCGTCCCCGCCGGCTGGATGCTGAGCGTCGGAGGAGTGCCGGTCCCTCCTGTTCCTCAAGGTGTGGCGTGTCACACGGCCATCACGAACCACTACTACCACGAGCTCACGCCGGAGCAGCAGAGGAATCCCAGTTGGAATCCCGACTACCGCCCTACTTGGGACGCCTTCTTCATTAATCGGCGCGAGAGTGCGCTCGCCAGGTACAAGGAGAACGGCCCGCCTCCTTCGAACTTCAACGAGGCCGGTCGTCAGATGTGGTGGGGCGGCGGACGGACTCTTCAGAGCGTCATGAACTACATCAGGGCCGGGGATAACCCCCGCCTGCGCTACCCTCATGCCCAGTCCTGGGGTCGTGATCCTCCGAGGAAGTCCAGAGCACCGTCCGACGATAGTGACAACGACGGCGACGACTACGAGTCGGAGTACTATAGGCCTAGGCAGGAGTATGACTAGCAGATCAGATCCACTCTTGCCATTATGTACTGCCTTGTTTATCTAGATCTCTATGCTCTCCGTTTAGGTTTAGATCCACTCTTGCCATTATGTACTGCCTTGTTTTATCTAGACGCGCTAGCACGCTGCAGTTCACTGTAACACCTGGGGTGTTACCTGTTTGTTTTCGTTGCACCATATGCATCACATTGCATTGCACCATGTTTGCATCACAACTGAAAATTTCAAAACAATTTAAACTTTCACCCCCCTGCTCAAAATTTCCAATTTCAAAATTTCAAACTAAACCACTCAATTGTTTTTCCACTGGTTGAATTTGTTTTAATCAAATTGCCTGTTAATAAAATTTTTCCCTTTTATTAAAACCCTAATGGCTAACTCAAAATTCAAATCAAATCACTCATTAAATTGTTGGTTTTAATCAAACAATTAATTCAATCAATTAATTCCAAATCATTTCAATTTCAAATCAAATCTTCAAAACATCAATCAACTTGAGTTTATAACAAATCTCCAAAACAATCAAACTCATTTTAATCACTTTAATAATAGGGTTCACCCTATTATTTTTGTTGTTTTCTTTATTACTCAATTAAGTTGCAAGTTATTTAAATTCAAACCAAATGACAAAACAGCAAATAGTTTTTAAATTTCCAAAAACCAAGGTGTCATGGGGTAGATGTTGAGCTAACAACACCCCTTGATTTTTTCCCTAAATTTTTAAAGCTCAAAACCTTATCTTTTCATTCCATTTGGTTTTTCCACAAAAAAAATAAAACAAGCAGAAAAAAAAAAAAGCAAAGCGCGCAGCAGCTAACCTATCTACCGCGCAGCCAGCCCACCTAAGCAACTAACGCACACGCGCGGCCCGTACCGGTTCGACAGACGCCCCCGTCGTCCTCCTTCGTACGGCGCCACATCGGAGGCATCCACGGCGGACGCAGTCGCGCGCCGACGGCCAGGAGAGGCTCTGCCCCCCTATAAGACCCCTAGTGCACCTGCGCCGCTGCCCTAAACCTAACCAGCTCCTCCTACCCTCTCGATCGCCGCCGCTCACCCTCTCGCTGCTCGGGTTCCCTCTCTAAAACCCCCTCGCCGGAGATGCCGTCTGAACCCCGTCGAGCAACGCCGTCTCCGTCCACCACCACACCCATCCAAGCCCAGGAATCCAACCGCCGCTTCCTCCTCTTTCTGTTAGACACCATAGCGAGCCCGGAGGCTCACGGGTTCGTCGCCGCCATCAACGACCCCGCCGCCGGCCACCGTGGCGCCCTTCTCTGAATCCGAGCTCGCCGCCGTCGCAGGAGCCCACCGTCGACCGCGCTGAACGCGGAGATCGACGCGCCCCTTCGTCCTCGACCTCCTGGGCACCTCCGCGGGCACGGAGCACATCCAGAACGGCGCCGCCGTCCACGCCACTGTCGCCTCGCCGTCGGGTGGTCGTCATCGAGCCTCTGCACCACGACGTCCGGTGGTGAGCACCACATACTCCTTCCCTCTCTTCCTCTCCTGCTCGCGCACGCCTCTGCCACGCATCCGTGCCCATCCATCGCTTCCAGTTTCGAGCACGGGCCGTGGAACGCCGCCGGCGAACGCCTCTGTCAGGTTCAGACGTGGGTTTTCGTCAGTAAGTTCAGAACCCGCGATAGACATGTTATCCTCCCTGCGCCTCCGTTTACTGACAACGAAACGCATCAGCGCAATTGGTTCAGTATTGCGCGTACGAACGAGAGGTTCCAGGATCGAGTCCTGGCCTCGCAAGGGAGAAAATCCCAGCTTTTTTTGCTCCCCTCGCTGACAGGGAGGGCCCCCTGTCAGCCTCTCTCGTGCCACGCAGGCACGCGCAGGCCCAGGGGCCACCTGGCAGCGCCCCGGGGTGTGTTTCTGTGAGTGTAAAACGATTTTGAACGTTTCTGTAATCTAAAACTAGTCCTTATTCTTAACAGATTAGTCCCTGAAAGTATTTTGGCAATAGAATTAGTTTTATAACTCCAATAAATGAAAATAAAATGTGCACACTGGTCTAAATTAAATTCTCTATCTTTTGGTAACATTTGTTCACTGTTTTGAAATTCCAAAATGCAATTTAAATTTGAATTCAAACAAATCAATTGCAAATTTCTAAAATCAATAACTAATTCATTATTAATCCAATAAATGCAAATAAAATATGTTTTCCATGCCATTTCAAATAACCTTTTCAAATATAACTTTTGTTTCCTGTTTTGAAATTTCAAAATGCATTTAAAATTCAAATTTGAATAATTCAAATGTAATTTGCAATAACTCATAAAAATTCATACTAATTCCAAATAAGACAAATAAAATATGTTTTTCATACCATTTTGAATATCCTATTCAAATATAAAATTTGTTTCATTGTTGGACTAATTTAAATTGCCTAAATAATTTAATACTTGTTTAATTCAATTAAATTTGATAAAATAATAACTTGGTCAATATAAAATATTTTTGAACATGCAAAATATGTTTTCAAACCATCAAAGTGTGAACTTTTCAAATATGAATTTGAATTTATGTTTTGAACAAATAAAATTCAAATAATATTCAAACTTGTTTTAAATCCATTTAAAACTTGTTCAATATTGTCTAATTCATAATTAAATTATCCTAATTCCAATTTCAATATTTGAAACATGTAATCCAACTAAAATTTGATGTACTTTTCAAATATAAACTTTATTATTTGTTTTGGACACTTTAACTTGCTGAAAACAACAATTGTTTGTGTGACACCCTTAAGGAACCAAAATTTTCTAACTTAATAAATAAATTTCTAAAATTGGTAAACCTTATTTCCAATTGATTCTATTGTTGTTATTTTGTTGTTTTCCTCATCCATGCCTCATCCTAAACCACTTTCACCTAATGATTAGTTGGAAAACCAATAATCTAACCATAATTCATGGGCTTTTCATATGCAACTCAAATTGCATATGGGTCCATTTAAATCTGTTTATCTTGTCAACTAGATTATTTCTATGCATCAATTAAATTGTCATGCATCCATATCTTGATCATGCTGGATCTTTTGCCGTAGTAGTAATTGTTGCATCCGGTGTTTGTTCGAGGTTCATTGCTTCTTCCCGGATAGGACGTTGAGATGATGTGAGCAACGACAAGTTCTGCTACCTTGCGGATCTCAGGCAAGTACTCACTTGCTGCCAAATGGCTGCCTTTCATCACTTGTTACCGATACTTTCCGTTGTTCTGTTCTGCTAGCCTTAGTAGTAGTTGTTTCTGTTACGAACCTATCACATGAATCCTTTGACCCTGATATTGCCTCACCTCCATACCTATAACCATTGCTTGTTGCCCGTGTCTTACTAGCATGCTTAGGTTGTTTTGCTCGAGTCTGTTACCCATTACTTTCTGTTATTATTTCATTATGTTCTGGGGGCTCGATGTTTAATCAATCAATCAATCATGCTAATGTTACTATTAATAATAAATTTGATGATAAGGCACCGGCAGGAGGCCCTTTGTGGTTTTGAGGCCTGCTAGTGTCGACCCTAATAGGAAAAAGGTCTTGTCTACTGATCCATGATGAGCGCACTACCCGCATGTGGGAAGCGGGTATGGGCCCCCCTCAATTTGACTCGATTCGCATCTCGTCCAAATCGCCTCATTTAGTTCGGGTTTTCCATTTGCTGCATGCATGATCTTGCGAGCCCTTGGATCCCGGGTGGAACTTTCGTAGTCGGCATATAGGGGGACACGGTCTTAGAGTGCTATGAGGGTCCCTTTTCTTCGGGGCTCGATTAGCCGTGCGCCCAAGGTTCTTTGGGCTTGATGCGAAGAAGAGTTGAGTTGTGTAGAGTACCTCGCTTGCTGGGGTGATCTCCCATCTGGCGGGTTATTCTTGCGTGTACGGCTAAATTGGTGCAACCCTGCAGGGATAATCTTCTCGAGAAGCCGTGTTTTCCGCGGTTATGGATTACTTGGTGAAAGTACTGGCTAACAAGTACTCAGGATAACTTAAACCTAATGATTAACGATCTTACACCCAATGCTTAACAACTCGACTAGCAATAGGCTTATTGACACAATAATCTGAACCATCATTATTTCAACTGTGTGAGTTATCCTCAGATTGCTTCTTTGGATAAGGGGAGAGATCCAGGATGGGTTTGTTTGGAGTATCTTTCGGTTGGTTACAATACTCGATCTTATCTCCTTTCTGTTAGCCGGAAGTGGTAGAAACTCTGTAGTTGTTTAGAGCAGCCAGTTGCAGCACCTGTTATAACCCCCTTTCTTTCCGCTGATCCCAAAGTATTTGTATCTTGTGATGACTGGCTACGCCGGTATCTTGTGAGTATGGTTTATCCACTTGCCAGTACTTAACCGTACTGACCCACGAATCTCTTTCGTGGCTGCATATTCAACATTGCAGTCAACAGGTTTGAAGTCTGACGACGTTAGCTTGGGAATCCCTCCGGCTTGGCCTGGGCAGGGATTGGACGCTCTCGGTTATCTTCAGGACTCTTAGTCCAATTTGGATCTTGTCCGTAGCCGGACGCTATGTTGTTTCTTCCGCTGTTATTTGGATCTTTGTATTGTATCAGTTGTATCCCTGGCTCGTCTGAGTCATCTTGTATCTATCTGTTTCTGTTGTAACTGTGGATTATTCGTGAACTATTGTAATGTTATCACAAGTGGCAACCTGGAATTGGTTACTATGTGGATTTTGGCGGGAATGCTGAAATCTGCATAGTGCCCGATCTCGGGGCGTCACAAATGGTATCAGAGCCTTGGTTCCGGTTCCCGAGATTGTTTCGATACGAATGGTTATCGAAGCAACGGGTCCGCAAAGCCTGTAGGATAACCTCGCTAACGGTCGTTGTTTCTAGAGTGTCCAAAAACTATTTCCGCTAAACAATTTTGGAAAAACATCTCAATAGGATTCTTGTTTTCTCCTTATCCCTATTCTATTTCCCCTCCCCATCTTGTTTGTTTTGGAGTCTCCCCCCTTGTCTATCTTTCAAAGTGTTAGGATCCCACGTGGGTGGACGTTTTCTGAGCCCTTAACCTAATAGGTTCGATCATCAGAAGGTTCCTGGTGGAAGAACATCGTCGTCACTCCGAGCAAGAATCCCTTGTTAGTGGTGTCGAGGAGATCAACTGGAAGCACGCAGAATCGATAGTCGAACTTCTTTCCCCTCCCGGGTTAGCAGGTGGATTGCGAGGGCGCAATCCCTTGTTAGTGGTGTCGTCTGTAACACCTGGGGTGTTACCTGTTTGTTTTGGTTGCACCATATGCATCACATTGCATTGCACCATGTTTGCATCACAACTGAAAATTTCAAAACAATTTAAACTTTCACCCCCTGCTCAAAATTTCCAATTTCAAAATTTCAAACTAAACCACTCAATTGTTTTTCCACTGGTTGAATTTGTTTTAATCAAATTGCCTGTTAATAAATTTTTTCCCTTTTATTAAAACCCTAATGGCTAACTCAAAGTTCAAATCAAATCACTCATTAAATTGTTGGTTTTAATCAAACAATTAATTCAATCAATTAATTCCAAATCATTTCAATTTCAAATCAAATCTTCAAAACATCAATCAACTTGAGTTTATAACAAATCTCCAAAACAATTAAACTCATTTTAATCACTTTAATAATAGGGTTCACCCTATTATTTTTGTTGTTTTCTTTATTACTCAATTAAGTTGCAAGTTATTTAAATTCAAACCAAATGACAAAACAGCAAATAGTTTTTAAATTTCCAAAAACCAAGGTGTCATGGGGTAGATGTTGAGCTAACAACACCCCCTGATTTTTCCCCTAAATTTTTAAAGCTCAAAACCTTATCTTTTCATTCCATTTGGTTTTTCCACAAAAAAAATAAAACAAGCAGAAAAAAAAGCAAAGCGCGCAGCAGCTAACCTATCTACCGCGCAGCCAGCCCACCTAAGCAACTAACGCACGCGCGCGGCCCGTACCGGTTCGACAGACGCCCCCGTCGTCCTCCTTCGTACGGCGCCACATCGGAGGCATCCACGGCGGACGCAGTCGCGCGCCGACGGCCAGGAGAGGCTCTGCCCCCCCTATAAGACCCCTAGTGCACCTGCGCCGCTGCCCTAAACCTAACCAGCTCCTCCTCCCCTCTCGATCGCCGCCGCTCACCCTCTCGCTGCTCGGGTTCCTTCTCTAAAACCCCCTCGCCGGAGATGCCGTCTGAACCCCGTCGAGCAACGCCGTCTCCGTCCACCACCACACCCATCCAAGCCCAGGAATCCAACCGCCGCTTCCTCCTCTTTCTGTTAGACACCATAGCGAGCCCGGAGGCTCACGGGTTCGTCGCCGCCATCAACGACCCCGCCGCCGGCCACCGTGGCGCCCTTCTCTGAATCCGAGCTCGCCGCCGTCGCAGGAGCCCACCGTCGACCGCGCTGAACGCGGAGATCGACGCGCCCCTTTGTCCTCGACCTCCTGGGCACCTCCGCGGGCACGGAGCACATCCAGAACGGCCCCGCCGTCCACGCCACTGTCGCCTCGCCGTCGGGTGGTCGTCATCGAGCCTCTGCACCACGACGTCCGGTGGTGAGCACCACATACTCCTTCCCTCTCTTCCTCTCCTGCTCGCGCACGCCTCTGCCACGCATCCGTGCCCATCCATCGCTTCCAGGTTCGAGCACGGGCCGTGGAACGCCGCCGGCGAACGCCTCTGTCAGGTTCAGACGTGGGTTTTCGTCAGTAAGTTCAGAACCCGCGATAGACATGTTATCCTCCCTGCGCCTCCGTTTACTGACAACGAAACGCATCAGCGCAATTGGTTCAGTATTGCGCGTACGAACGAGAGGTTCCAGGATCGAGTCCTGGCCTCGCAAGGGATAAAATCCCAGCTTTTTTTGCTCCCCTCGCTGACAGGGAGGGCCCCCTATCAGCCTCTCCCGTGCCACGCAGGCACGCGCAGGCCCAGGGGCCACCTGGCAGCGCCCCGGGGTGTGTTTCTGTGAGTGTAAAACGATTTTGAACGTTTCTGTAATCTAAAACTAGTCCTTATTCTTAACAGATTAGTCCTTGAAAGTATTTTGGCAATAGAATTAGTTTTATAACTCCAATAAATGAAAATAAAATATGCACACTGGTCTAAATTAAATTCTCTATCTTTTGGTAACATTTGTTCACTGTTTTGAAATTCCAAAATGCAATTTAAATTTGAATTCAAACAAATCAATTGCAAATTTCTAAAATCAATAACTAATTCATTATTAATCCAATAAATGCAAATAAAATATGTTTTCCATGCCATTTCAAATAACCTTTTCAAATATAACTTTTGTTTCCTGTTTTGAAATTTCAAAATGCATTTAAAATTCAAATTTGAATAATTCAAATGTAATTTGCAATAACTCATAAAAATTCATACTAATTCCAAATAAGACAAATAAAATATGTTTTTCATAACATTTTGAATATCCTATTCAAATATAAAATTTTTTTCATTGTTGGACTAATTTAAATTGCCTAAATAATTTAATACTTGTTTAATTCAATTAAATTTGATAAAATAATAACTTGGTCAATATAAAATATTTTTGAACATGCAAAATATGTTTTCAAACCATCAAAGTGTGAACTTTTCAAATATGAATTTGAATTTATGTTTTGAACAAATAATATGCAAACTTGTTTTAAATCCATTTAAAACTTGTTCAATATTGTCTAATTCATAATTAAATTATCCTAATTCCAATTTCAATATTTGAAACATGTAATCCAACTAAAATTTGATGTACTTTTCAAATATAAACTTTATTATTTGTTTTGGACACTTTAACTTGCTGAAAACAACAATTGTTTGTGTGACACCCTTAAGGAACCAAAATTTTCTAACTTAATAAATAAATTTCTAAAACTGGTAAACCTTATTTCCAATTGATTCTATTGTTGTTATTTTGTTGTTTTCCTCATCCATGCCTCATCCTAAACCACTTTCACCTAATGATTAGTTGGAAAACCAATAATCTAACCATAATTCATGGGCTTTTCATATGCAACTCAAATTGCATATGGGTCCATTTAAATCTGTTTATCTTGTCAACTAGATTATTTCTATGCATCAATTAAATTGTCATGCATCCATATCTTGATCATGCTGGATCTTTTGCCGTAGTAGTAATTGTTGCATCCGGTGTTTGTTCGAGGTTCATTGCTTCTTCCCGGATAGGACGTTGAGATGATGTGAGCAACGACAAGTTCTGCTACCTTGCGGGATATCAGGCAAGTATACTCACTTGCTGCCAAATGGCTGCCTTTCATCACTTGTTACCGATACTTTCCGTTGTTCTGTTCTGCTAGCCTTAGTAGTAGTTGTTTCTGTTACGAACCTATCACATGAATCCTTTGACCCTGATATTGCCTCACCTCCATACCTATAACCATTGCTTGTTGTCCGTGTCTTACTAGCATGCTTAGGTTGTTTTCCTCGAGTCTGTTACCCATTACTTTCTGTTATTATTTCATTATGTTCTGGGGGCTCGATGTTTAATCAATCAATCAATCATGCTAATGTTACTATTAATAATAAATTTGATGATAAGGCACCGGCAGGAGGCCCTTTGTGGTTTTGAGGCCTGCTAGTGTCGACCCTAATAGGAAAAGGGTCTTGTCTACTGATCCATGATGAGCGCACTACCCGCATGTGGGAAGCGAGTATGGGCGCCCCCCTCAATTTGACTCGATTCGCATCTCGTCCAAATCGCCTCATTTAGTTCGGGTTTTCCATTTGCTGCATGCATGATCTTGCGAGCCCTTGGATCCCGGGTGGAACTTTCGTAGTCGGCATATAGGGGGACACGGTCTTAGAGTGCTATGAGGGTCCCTTTTCTTCGGGGCTCGATTAGCCGTGCGCCCAAGGTTCTTTGGGCTTGATGCGAAGAAGAGTTGAGTTGTGTAGAGTACCTCGCTTGGTGGGGTGATCTCCCATCTGGCGGGTTATTCTTGCGTGTACGGCTAAATTGGTGCAACCCTGCAGGGATAATCTTCTCGAGAAGCCGTGTTTTCCGCGGTTATGGATTACTTGGTGAAAGTACTGGCTAACAAGTACTCAGGATAACTTAAACCTAATGATTAACGATCTTACACCCAATGCTTAACAACTCGACTAGCAATAGGCTTATTGACACAATAATCTGAACCATCATTATTTCAACTGTGTGAGTTATCCTCGGATTGCTTCTTTGGATAAGGGGCGAGATCCAGGATGGGTTTGTTTGGAGTATCTTTCAGTTGGTTACAATACTCGATCTTATCTCCTTTCTGTTAGCCGGAAGTGGTAGAAACTCTGTAGTTGTTTAGAGCAGCCAGTTGCAGCACCTGTTATAACCCCCTTTCTTTCCGCTGATCCCAAAGTATTTGTATCTTGTGATGACTGGCTACGCCGGTATCTTGTGAGTATGGTTTATCCACTTGCCAGTAGTTAACCGTACTGACCCACGAATCTCTTTCGTGGCTGCATATTCAACATTGCAGTCAACAGGTTTGAAGTCTGACGACGTTAGCTTGGGAATCCCTCCGGCTTGGCCTGGGCAGGGATTGGACGCTCTCGGTTATCTTCAGGACTCTTAGTCCAATTTGGATCTTGTCCGTAGCCGGACGCTATGTTGTTTCTTCCGCTGTTATTTGGATCTTTGTATTGTATCAGTTGTATCCCTGGCTCGTCCGAGTCATCTTGTATCTATCTGTTTCTGTTGTAACTGTGGATTATTCGTGAACTATTGTAATGTTATCACAAGTGGCAACCTGGAATTGGTTGCTATGTGGATTTTGGCGGGAATGCTGAAATCTGCATAGTGCCCGATCTCGGGGCGTCACATTCACCGGAATACAAATTCTTTTATTAAAAAAAGAAAACAGACGAACACTACTCCTCGTCGTCGTCGTCGGGGAACTCGTCGGTGACCTCCTCCTGGTCGTCGTCGTCGGCGAACTCGTCAGTGACCTCCTTGTCATCGGAGGAGGTGCATGATGGTATGTCCGAGATAGGCCCCCACCTCGGACCATCGGAGGCCCAGACTTGGCCGGCGTGGTCGGCCCGGCGGAGCTCTTGCAGCGCCTTCGTCCTCTCCTCCCGAGCGGCATCTAACGCGAGGTGGCGTCCGAGGCGGCGCTCCGCCCGCTCAGCCGCGCGGGTCTGCCAGAGCTCCTCGTCGGCGCTCTCCTCCCCCGGATTCTTCCGGTAATACTCGCGGGCGACGCGGTCGTCCCTAGCGTCGACTAGGCCCTGAAATGCGCAGTGGCGGAGGTGGCAGTTGTCGACGGCACTGACGATCTGCGGCGTCGGCGCCCTGGCCTCTGCTTCCCAGAGGGTGTGGTAGTCGTTGAAGTTCATCAGTGACCGCGGGCGGTTGAGGCGCCAGGCTGCCGCGTCCCAGGCGCGGGCGGCCTCCGCCGCTGTCGCAAAGGAGCCGAGGGGGATGCGGTCGTCCCCGTAGCGGATATGCGCCGTGTACATTCCGTTCTGGCGTGCTCCGACGCCGCGGAAGCCGGTGGTGCTGTTCCTCCTCGGAGGCATGGTGGCGGCACGACGATGCGTGGAGAGGAGTGCGCGCGTGGAGTGGAGAAGACGATCGACACGCGACAGTTTATATCGTGCGCTCGTGGCCACGCGGCACAACTCCCGCGCCACGCGTCCACGCGGCAGGACTTTCATATTCAAAATGTATTTGAAATGTTTACGCAATTTTAAACACTTTTCGTATTGAAAGTTTCTTCAAATTCAAAACAATTCGTAAACTAGGTTTTTAAAAATGCACAAGTAAGGGGGGCACTGCCCCCCCCTCCACCATACATACATTTTATTTTCACGAGATTAGAGAAAGCAGACAAAACCGTGGCCATGGAACACATGATGGGGCAATGGACATGGTTGTTCATCCAGATTAGTTAGCGATATGTTTATCGGGATCGAGCCATCAACCTCGATCATCGTCGTCGTTCGTTCATTAGATATGTTCCTGCTCTCTGCTGCACTCCAATAGTTGTATGCTTTCAAGAGATCGTGTCCAATTCCTCAACGAGATGAAAATCACCAAGTTTGGTCCAAAGGAAGAAAATTTTGTTGATGCGGAGTAACTAAATTTTCTTGTTGCGGAGTAACTAAATTTTGTTGATGCGGAGTAATCTAGCAGGAGTAGGTCTTTAATTGCCCCCATCGTGACAGGATGAACTGCGGAAATTCATGTTTCTCGTATTCCCACAACCCTGTCCAAGATCTTCTCAAGTCGCCAATGGTGTCATGTTCAAGTCTTCGGAAGAAGAAACTTGTCGTGATAACTCCCAACTATTGGAGCCCACCATGGGGACTGCGACCCAAGGAGTTTCCTTCTTAGAGAGAGCTCTTCCTGCCACGCTGGTCCAACTAGGACTTGGTAAAGAAACCCATCATCCAACTCGACCCACGTTGTGTTACCAAATTAATGACTCATTAAAGTTTTCTAACCAGCAAAATAAACGCTCTCGGCTCATTCTTGCAACCTGCGGCGTGGCGAGGCGGGCGGCGGAGGAGGAGCGCTCGTGTGGCACTCCTCTCCTCTAGTCACACCAACTCATACATGAGTTAGAATGGCTCACCTTGTAAGCTAATTTGGTGTGCCATGAGTCAACTTCACAACGGTGGTAAGCAAATTTGGTATACGATGCGGAAACTTCATCCGATTCGAAACAATTTTGGTGTGCGTTGAGGCAATTTCACAACAGCGGAAGCAAGTTTGATGTGCGACGAGGCAAGTTAACAACAAAGGTAGGAAACATTGTTGTATGATGAGGCAATTTAATAATAACGGTAGACAACTTTGGTGTATGATGAGGCAATTTAACAACATCGGTAGACAAGTTCGGTGTGCGATTGATGTACATTTTTTTTCTTGCGAAAAGGGAAACAAATTTATTGATCATGAACAACGATACAAAAGATTCCAAAAGTAACAAAAAATACAAATAGATCTTCGGACCAGGCCAATCTGAACCGTAGATCTGGTGACATGGCACCCATCGCGGTTGCCACGCGTGAAGTGGAAACAAAGCGGCAGTAAAAAGTAGTTTCTGCCACAATCTTTACAGCCGATCATGCGCATTTACGGCGCGTGGCCCGTGGGAAAACCGGAAACGACCTCTCGTTTCCGGTCAAAAAGCTGACAACGTGGGCCATCGTGCTCTGTTTCACTCCGTCACGTCCCATCGGGAGGAGTCAGAACGAATAAATGCGCAATGACATCATTGCATACCTCATCAAACTCGAAAATTCCTTCGGGTGGGATCCCTGACACGAAATCTCTTTTGTATGGGCATATCAAGACGCTAAATTTCATTCGCATAAGCACCCTGACACGAAATCTCTTCCGTATGGGCACATCAAGACGCGAAATTTCTTTCGCATAGTCACCCTGACACGAAATCTCTTGTTGGGAATATGCCCTAGAGGCAATCATGTATGATGTAATTCCCAATGTATTCATAAAGTTATTACGTTGTCCTTTGGTTTGAACATCTGATATATGTCATTGAATATGTGATTCGATTATGGAACTATGTATTCATGTTGTTCATACTAATTGTTCTTGGTCGTTAAGGTTATGCTGGACACACACCCTAGACTAATGTGAGTGTTGGCTGATGACACGGTTCCACTTGTCATGGGCATGGTGATACCATTCCAACGTTCACGGACTTGGCTAAAGAGTTTAGCAAGTCGGACTGACCCATATTGAGATGCAACGAGTACGTCGTCATTTGCATGTCTCAATCAATGTAATCCTTAGACCTGAGGTTGTCGCACAATCCGAGTTGTGGATCACCGAATTAGGTTCTGTCAAACGCTGTTCTGTGACAAGGCAGTTATAAAAGCAGAGTTCGGGTCGAATGAGAAACAAGCTGCGCGATGTGGATAATCAAGATGGGATTTTGCCCCTCCGAATGGAGAGATATTCTCTGGGCCCTCTCGAGTGATATGATTCAGGAAGCATGAACATACGCGACTTAGTTAAGTGTTAACTGTGTCTGTTGACTAAGAGTTAGTCAGATGAATCACATATCACGGATCGAGAAAAGAGTCGAACTATTTAAGGGATGACGATAAATCGCCTATAGTTCGACAAGGTATATCGTGAGGCAAAAGGGACTAAGATGAATATCACATTGAAAGGTATGTCGTCATGACTCAATGGGACTTGGGAGTCGGCACGTTCTGCTAGGAGCCGCTACCGATTGATCGATTGGGAGTTGGACTCCAATCGTGTCCAAGTCGCCATGAGCCTGCAGGGTCACACACTTAAGAGCGGGAGCAAATGTATTGGTCGGGTTGAACCCGAATCAGAAATGGACTGAATTTGTGAGTCGGACTCACAGAGGGAATGGGCCACAAGTGTTGTGAAGCCCACTACCATTCGCTATATAAAGAGGGGCGCAGGTTGCCCAGCGGGCACGTTAGTCCACTCCCATGCGTTGGGAACCCTAGCCCCACTCAGTCCAGCCGTCGCACCAGACCTAGCAGTCTGCCGTCGGAGCTCCTCCTCGTACGTGTGGATACCGGAAGAGGTGATGTACGTTCAGCACTTCGACGATCGCGGGATTGGATCGCCTGGATCGGATCGTGGGACTGCACTGCCCCGACGCGCTTCATCGATAATCCGCAACCGCGCGTCTAGTGGTAATCATCGTGGCCTTCTACCTCGGCTAGATCTTGGAAGTACCGCGTAGGAAAAGTTTATTGTCTATCTCTATGTGTTCCAACATCTCTTTCGTATGGGCACATCAAGACAAAATTTTCTTTCGTGTAAACTTCATAACGCGTAATCTCTTTCGCACAAGATGAAGAAGGAAGATCTCTTCACCCGAAGAATCGCAAGAACATGACAAAAGAAAAACGCGAGTATGCGGCTCCCGCAACTCTACCACACGATGTATTTACACATCCTTATCCTGGATTGTTCGGCTGACTATGCGCATCCAAATGTCGTATTCTTTCGAGTACGAAGGTAAGACCCAAGGATCTCTCTTTTGGGACTGGAATCGCACTCAAGCTGCGTCCTCCGGTAAACTTTCCGTGTCAACAACACGAAGAAAAATCCTAGCGGACGCGCCGGGTACCCCTATAGGTTAAGTTCCACTCGGTAAGATCTCCACGGCCAAGTCGCAATGATCAGCTCGCCGGATTCGATTCGGGGGTCTCGAGTCTACGTAGGCTAGAACTTTTCTGAAACAAAAAACAACAGAAAACAGGGAACTGCCTCTGTGGCATCTTGTCAATAGGTTAGTCCGGAAAATCGATAAAAATGACATAAAGAAGGGAGAAAACATGTAGCAATTAGCATAATATCATCATGGAGCATCAGAAATTAGGGATACGTTTATGATGTATGAGCGTGTCCTGAGATAGAGAGAGGAGGGATCCAAGTGGAAAAATAAAAGGCGGCGGGGAGGCGGCTGGGCAGTCTAGGGGTTTGGTGTGAGATGGATCAGGCTGGCCTGCCCTCTTCAATTTTTTTCGTTGCTTCTATTATTTCTTAGAAAATATGTTAGGAACTACTCCATCCGTTCAAAAATATAAGCCGTTTTAGTAAACTAGTTTAGCTAGCTAAAAAAGGATTACATTTTCGATCAGAGGTATTATTAAAAAAAAATATAGTTTTGAGACAGGAAATTCATTACAGAATTTTTAAAATAACATTAGAAGAATTTCAAATGTTGCAAGTTCTAAATGCAAGAGGATGCGGGATGCAAAGACGCAGGATGCTATGCATAATTTCTCGTTCTTTTTCTTCTTCTTGGGAGAAGTAGTTTATGAATGCAGCAGACCTTAGGCTAGTCACGATGGGAGTAACATAGGTAGTCACTTCAGTGTCACGTAGGCAAAAAAGATAACGTGGAGGCTAATTAATTAAAAGAGAGCCAAATAGAGTAACATAGCTAGTTACCGTAACATCACATATATCAAGACAATATGAGTATATGATGCAATAAACTTACTCTTGCATGACACCACATATAAGTTACTACCCATTATGGAGGTAGTAACATAGTCTAGAAAAATGTGATGTTGCATGTTATTCCCAATCGTGACTAGCCTTATTACGAATCTATACTAACTAACTTTGAGCTCGGAATGCAGATCGATGCAACATAAATGAAACAGCCTGCTTGTGCAAGGTGGCAATTGATTGTTCCTCTAATCTGGTCAAACGAGAGGTGCATCAATTTAATTCAAAGGTGCGGATGCGGAGAGTGGAGGAAGAGTAGGGAACCCTTGGGATGGAGAAGCTGGGGGATCCGATTCGATCGGATTAAAGCTGGTACCATCCATAGCACGTAGTGAGTCATGAACTCTATCGATGGAAATAATCGGCAGACGATAATTGAATGAGTTATGGTCGGCACGTGTTTCATCCGTGCGGAGAAAACAAAACGAACGCCAGCAAATTAACCATGTCGAATGAGTTATGTGCAGCTCCCCTTATTATTGTGTAAACGTTGGCATGTCTAATAAGGTCATCTTTAGCAGTTTGTTGGTTACCTTGTTAGTAAAATTGGACATGTCATTAACGAACAACACATGTTACAACCACTCAAATGGTTGTATGTAGTTTGACCAATAGGAGGTGAGAAAATATGCAATACCTCTCTTCATTCTACCTTAGAGCTTGTGCAAGGGTTGTTGGTTAATCTACAACCCTACTCTCTCACATCATTTATTTTACGCCGCATCATAAAAAATCCTATGTGGCAAAATCTACCAACGTCTATCTTACAATTATTGGAGATGCTAAATAGGTTCCCTATCTGCCCCCCTGCTTGTATCTTCCTCGTCTTTCCTGCCTCTCTGTCTCCCACATGGCCAACTCAAATTTCAAGATCGCCGCCACCGCACTAGTGGTGGCCATCCTCTGCACCCCAGCACCATGGTGGGGGCGCAGAAAGCAGCTGAAAGATGCAAGAAGGGGAGCTGCACGAGCCGTGTCTGTACGGTCCTCTGTGTGCTATGCCTCGGCGACTGCCAATTTCTCTGTGAAACACCCTGCCGAGAAACCATTTCCGCCTGCAAGAAAGACTGCACTGACGAAGAAAACGACTGCCTTTCCAGATGCGGCCCCAACAAGTCTTCCCAGGCTTGCGCCAAATGCACACGACTCAAATTGCATTGTGAAGGTACTTGTAAAAGGTCGTAGCTATATATGTAGGCTGAAAGAAGCAAGAGCAAGAATGAGAGGCCTGTGCTCCCACCTCCCATCACCGCCGCCTTCCACGCCAGCGGCGGCGTCCTTCCAAACCCTGTGCCGGCAGCCACTCCAGCTCCGGCAGCGAACATACCTCACCCCGCGACTCACCATCCGGGCATGGCTTCCCCGGGAGACTCCGCGCAGACTATATTCGGATGAGGAAGACAACCTCGTCTCATACTGCACCAACTACGAGGTAATTAGGAGCGGTTCAGCGGCAGTGTCGCCAATACGTGTGTCATCGCCGGCCCCAGTATATTTCGTGCCGGCACTGAAGGCCACGGGGCACCAGCCACATGGGCTTGCTTGTTCCACGCCTCCGCCGCCGCACCGGATGGGTGTCCCATCCGTGGCAGCGTGTGGGGGTGGAGGCCAGAAGTGCCGACATGGTCTCTGCAGCTACTTTACGTGGTGATTCGTGTAGTTTGTACCACCGGATTTGGTCGGCAGTGGTTTCAATTCACATTTACAAGAATTGCGGTTTCTATATAGTCTGCTTGATGTGCAAAGAGAAGTTACACCATACCAAGGACGAGTGCTTGGATGGGCTAAAGGGCTGTAGAAGAAGAGCCGATAAGGAACACCCCGATGCGTGAGAGGCTGGGCGCGATGGTTCCACCTTCCCCACTCTTGTTGAATGCTCAGCACGAGCTTTTCTGGGCTCGCCATTTCGTGCACACTCGTTTCTTAGTCCGTCCGATGTGTCTTTGTGATTCGCGTGGATCCGCATCTAGTTTTGTGCCCCTTGTCTAAATTTTTAACTGACTGACGATGATGTGCCCCTCCCCTCCCCTCCCCCTGAGCCCGCATGTTCTGGATTTTTTTAACTGACGATGGACCAGGAGAGGGAGTCAGAGAGATAGCGAAACAGAGCGGCGGCCCCTCGAGTGCGTCGGGGTTCACATGACATGATGGGGAAATCCGGTGGAGAAGAGTTCACCGGCAGCGTACAAACCTGCTCTTCTATCTGTTACACGTGCGCCTCCTACTGTATTTTGCTCTCTGTATGTGGAGTGACGCGATGTGGAAGCGGGAGTCTTTGCTAGTTAAGGGCATTAGGGGTTTGGGCCCAAAGAGTTTAGCTGATTTCTCTGCACGCTCCGCTCGCCCCCGAGGGCGACGGGCGAGCCCATCCCCCGTCCCTGTCTCTGTCCCCCTTCCTCTTCCTCCCCGGCCGCCGTCGCCGGCATAGATCGCCGGGCTTCTCCCAGGCATGGCTGGCGACAGCGGGCCAGCTTCTCCCCGCGCGCTCTGAGGGGCCCAGGGGTCCCGACGGCGGCGGTGCTCCTCGGCGTGGCCGGGTGGTGGACGACACGGCAGGCGCAGCCGTTGGCTGCGGGGAGGTGCCCCTGCTGGCTCGTGACCAAACCCTGCCGGCCCAGATCCCCATCTGGGTCCTAGGCGGGCCACATCATTGTGGCGGCGCCTCCTTCCGTGGACGACGAGCCATTTCTGCGGCTTGGGACGACGGTACACCTGCTGCAGTGCGGCGGCGGGACTTCACGGGCCCGTTTGGGCTCGGCCCGGCCAGTGAGGGTCTGGTTTGTCCCACTGCTACATCCGGTCGGCTACCGCGGGAGGCGGTGGAGGTGTGTCGCTGTACCGTTGTCCTTCGCCGGCAGTGTTGCTTCTCGGTTTTTCGGACCTCATGTCGTGGATCTCGGTGAGACGGCGATGGTGAGTGCTTGACCTTGGTGGCGTGCGTTGGTGGGTGGCAAGTGTGGTGGAGCGTCCTAATGTGCCCGAGGGAGTGATGTTTTGGAGGTTGGGAGAAATCCCTGCCGTCTCGGCACCGACATGATGACGCCTGTGGGTGTCGTCTTCCTTCCTGAAGGGCGTCGGGTATACTTCCTCTCCATCCCCCGATGCGAACCGGGGGAAACCCTAGGCAGCAGCGTCGTCGTAGTCGCATTCCCTCTTGAGGGGCTGTTTTGGTTCGCGGTGATCAGGGACTATAGGAGTGTGGTGGATTACTTCGGAGGGCGCAGCGGCCGAGGGTC
The DNA here is from genome assembly GCA_028641055.1 of Alopecurus myosuroides. Classification (NCBI taxonomy): domain Eukaryota; kingdom Viridiplantae; phylum Streptophyta; class Magnoliopsida; order Poales; family Poaceae; genus Alopecurus; species Alopecurus myosuroides. The sequence continues at coordinate 564,059,070 of CM054058.1, forward strand.
ATCACCCTTTTCGTCGAACCGCCGGTGTCGGCATTGTTTTCTCTTTTTTTCTTCTTTTTATATCTTTTGGGCGTGTTGTGTGTTGTTCGTCCCAGCAGTGGCTTCTCAGATGTATCGGTTGGTTGCTATATTAATATAGCGGGGCGAAAGCCTGTTTCGGCGAGGGCATTAGGGTTTGTCGAAGTGAGCCGCCGACAGTAGGTGGTTGAGTGAGCACGTTTCTACCAAACAAAAAACGTGGCCAACGGGGGAATGATCTCTCCCTTGGTTTTACGTTGTTAGGTAGATGAGACTCCCGGTTTATTCGAGCGCACGCAGCTGAAGCTAGAACTCGAACTCGGGCGGCTTGGCGCGCACTCGCAACCTCTAGCCACTGAGCTAGCACTCAGTTCTCAGCGGTTCAGTTTCTTCCGATCCCCCCATGGTACCATTCTTCCAAATGCGGGCTCGTCTACTGAATTGTCCTAAGTATAGATGTCGGGGGTTCTATGTATCCAGGCTGGTTGGATTTCCGAAGAAGCAAAACGTTTCTTTTGAGATGATTTAGTTGAGCATGGGCTGGAATTGATGTGCAGTTAGGGAGGTAATGGATGCCTATTCAGTCGGTTGTCTTGCTTGTTCATGTCATTTTTCTCGAACAAAAGGAGGGCACGCGTGGGAGTTGAACTCGTGTGTTTTTGTGCATGATTATTGCTTGTTTTCCTCTGGTATGTGTGTGAGCATCTAAGTTTTTCAGATGCTAGTCATCATGAGTGTACAGATGTACGATCCCACTATCTGAAACTCTGAACCTGAGTGTATGATCCCACTGTCTGAAACTCTGAACCTGAGTTTTCTCTTTATGTTTTGGGATGCCAATCATCATGTTCTATGAATTGTTTTGTATTTCCTGTTCTGCCTGTGTGTTTTTGCTCAAGGTCATGTGTGTAACTGTGTTTTGTAGTCAGTCCATCCAACAATACTTGTAGGTCTGTGTATGGCGATTGATTGATTCACAACTGAGAATGACTAATATAGCGAGCTCGAGCTTAAGCTGTCGTGTACTCCTCTAGCGATAGAAAGAACAGAGAGCATGTCCCTTTGTTTTTTAGTAATGTGTGTATTCTGTTTTTGTAACTGCAATCTGAAATCCAACTTGGAAACATGGATCATTTTTCCCAGACTGTAGCACCAACTTTATGTTCTGTATTAACAGGTTTCTGTCTATGTAGCATGGTTTCTCCTATTTTTTTTCATTAATTCTTTTGATACCTTTTTTTGCAGTCATTGGAAGAGAGACACAAGAGGTTAGATGATGCGTTGCTTCACTTCTTCAGTAATCATGCTGTCAAATCTTTGAAGAGAAACGTCGCAAATTTTTACAAGGGGTGACATGCAAATCTTCAGTATTGCACAAGGTTTGTTTGTATGTGTCCTCTGTTTACATTTCTCTCTACATTTTTCTTTTCAAATTTGACACAGAGACTGAAGATGTATAGATCTTTTTCTGCAGTTAGTTTGTAACGATTCATGGTTCTCTGTTTGTTTATTTGATGTTGTTGGAATTTTGGCCCTTATGAGTGTGCTGAAATATTGGGCCCATATGTGGGTAGCCCAACAGACAAATCCTGAAATATCAAAATGGCCCATGTGTACAAGTGAGTGGTGGGAGTGGGAAGTTTAGTCCCACATTGGAAGTTTGAGGAGTTGCACACCACCTTATAAGGTGGAGTGTTGTAGTGATTGTATGTGAGTGAGAACAAGAGAGCCTCTCGCGCACTCCTCCTCCTACACCGCTCGCTCGTCTCGACTCGACACGACACGTCGCGATCGCGTTTCGTGAATCGAGTCTCGAACCGAGACAATACTTATCTTTATTTTGCTGTTTTGGAAAACCGATTTCGTAGTCGTGACGGAAGCGTCACAGCTGAGGCGGTTCGGGTCGCTCCCGTATCGCGTGCTGCAACCGAGTCGGACGTGCGGCGTGGGCCTCCCACGTCGCACGCGTTAGGGTGTTCCGAACCGCACTATAAAAGACGCGCACCGTGGGCGCTGTACACACACCGAAACCAATCTAGGTTTTGCCACACCTCGTCTCTTGCGCCGCCAACGTAGTCTACTCCATCCCGCGCGCCGGCGTCCACCGGCGAACGAGAGAGCAGGTCTCCGGAACCAGTCGCCTTTGTGATCCTGTACGGGAGAGGGCGAATTATGTTTTTGGGAAGCGCTTCGCGCGACTGCTCGCTGCTTCCACGACGGCTCGTCTGCCTAACAAGTAGGGCGGTGTTGTGTACCGTCGCCTCAAGCGTCGTCTACTCCGACCCGTCATCGCCAACGTTGTCATCAACAACGTTACTACAAACGATCGGTACGGAATCTGTGTCCTGATCTGTCTGTTTAACATGTCTACTGTTTACATGTTTAGAGAGATCGTGTTGCTATTATTCATGTTGTCTGCTGCATCTAGTATGTTCGAGTTCCACATGTTAATAGCTGCTTTTGTCATGATTTATATTCTGGAATTAATCGTGGAAATTATGCCTAATTATTCAACAATCCAAAAACCTAATTGTAGGCAATTTCCTGAGCTGACTATGGCCCACTTAAGTGATTCGATGAAACCGGAAAAGTTCAATCGTACCACCTTTAAGAGATGGCAACTGCGAAGCCAACTGTGGCTCCAGTCCATGAAAGTGTGGGACATTATTATGAATGGCCTTCCTGAAGGAGCTTCTGACGAGGTTCTGAATAAGTTCAAGGAAGCCAATAATAATTTCAGAGCCTGTATTCTGAGTGTCCTGGAGGGACGTCTGTGCGATGTGTATATGCACATCGAAGACGCTAAGGAGCTCTGGGATGCACTGAATACTAAATTCGGTGCGTCCGATGTTGGCAGTGAGCTGTATATCATGGAGAGCTTTAACGACTACAAGATGGTGAATAACCGTTCTGTAGTCGAACAGGCTCATGAGATACAGTGCATTGCGAAGGAGCTTGATCTGCTCAAGTGTGTGATTCCTGATAAGTTTGTGGCTGGATGCATTATTGCAAAACTGCCTTCTTCATGGAGGAGTTTCGGCACATCTCTCAAACATAAGAGACAGGAGATATCAGTTGAAAATCTGATAGCGTCTCTTGATGTCGAGGAGAAATCTCAGGCAAAGGACACAACTGAGAGAGGTGGTGATTTGCAGTCTAGTGCCAATATGGTGCAGAAAAATCATCACGTCAAGAATAACAACAAGAACAAAGGGAACTATAAGCCCCAGTTCAATGGTCCTGTGAACACTACTGCCTTTAAGAATAAGAAGAAGAAGAAGGTGTTGAACAAAGCTGGGCTCGAGTGCTTTACGTGTGGAGGGCTCGGCCACTTTTCTGTGGACTTCCCATATCATGCAGACAAGAAAGGGAAGAAAGGCTCCAAGAATGTCAACGTGGTGACCGCTAGCAACACTGATGGGTACGGTAATATACCGATGGTACTTTCAGTTTTTCAATCTCCATGTTGGTGGATTGATACGGGTGCTAATGTTCACGTGTGTGCTGACATCTCTATTCACTTCTTATCAGGTCGCACGGGATTCTTCCGTCCTAATGGGGAATGGGTCACATGCTTCTGTTCGTGGTGTTGGCAAGGTAGATCTGAAGTTTACATCGGGAAAGATCGTGCAGCTGAGGAACGTGCAGCATGTCCCTTCTATGAATAAGAATCTCGTCAGCGGCTCCCTTCTTTGCAGAGATGGGTTTAAAGTAGTGTTTGAGTCCAATAAAGTAGTTGTGTCGAGATTTGGACAATTTATTGGTAAAGGCTATGAGTGCGGAGGCTTGTTCCGCTTTTCTCTTTCCGAATTTTGCAATAAGTCAGTAAACCATATTTGTGGCAACGTTGATTCAGATGCTAGTGTTTGGCACTCTCGTTTATGTCATGTTAATTTTGGTTTACTGTCGCGGCTATCCAGTTTAAATTTAATTCCGAATTTCACCATTGCCAATGGTTCTAAGTGCCATAGTTGTGTGCAATCTAAGCAACCTCGGAAGCCTCACACGGCAGCTGAGGAGAGACACTTGGCACCTCTAGAACTCATACATTCTGATCTATGCGAGATGAATGGTGTGTTGACAAAAGGTGGAAAGAGATATTTCATGACACTCATTGATGATGCTACTAGATTCTGCTATGTTTATTTGTTGCAAACTAAAGATGAGGCTTTAGACTACTTTAAAATCTATAAGGCTGAAGTTGAAAATCAATTAGAGAGAAAGATCAAGCGTTTTAGGTCGGATCGTGCTGGAGAGTATTTCTCTAAAGTGTTTGATGAATTCTGCGAGGAACACGGTATTATTCACGAGAGGACGCCTCCCTATTCGCCACAATCAAACGGAATTGCTGAGAGGAAAAACCGCAGGCTGACTGACTTGGTGAATGCCATGTTGGACACTGCTGGTTTATCTAAGGCATGGTGGGGGCAGGCTCTATTGACTTCGTGTCATGACCTGAGTAAAGTTCCTAACAAGAATAAAGAGAAAACCCCTTATGAGGAGTGGGTTGGGAGAAAACCATCAATTTTTATTTGCGTACTTGGGGATGCTTGGCAAAAGTCAACGTTCCAATTCCAAAGAAACGCAAACTCGGACCGAAAACAGTGGATTGTATCTTTCTAGGTTATGCTCAGCGTAGCATTGGTTATAGATTTCTAGTGGTTAAATCCTAGGTACCTGATATGCATGTTGATACTATTATGGAATCTCGCGATGCAACATTTTTTGAGAATATGTTTCCTATGAAAGATATGCATAGCTTTGCTAAATTTTCTTCTGAATTAATTCCGGAATCTAGTACATCTAGTGATCATACTGAACAACCACATGATGAGAACGTCCTTGAGAAGGATTACAATGAAGCTCCTAAATGGAGTAAGAGACAGAGGATTGAAAAATCCTTCGGTGATGATTTCATTGTGTACCTTGTGGACAATACTCCTACGTATATTGCAGAGGCATTTGCATCTCCAGATGCAGATGACTGGAAAGAAGCTGTCCATAACGAGATGGACTCCATTCTTTCTAATGGGACGTGGGAGTTATCTGAACGACCTTATGGTTGTAAGCCAGTGGGCTGTAAGTGGGTGTTCAAGAAGAAGCTAAGGCCTGATGGTACTATTGAGAAGTACAAGGCACGGCTTGTAGCCAAGGGCTACACTCAGCGAGAAGGCGAAGATTATTTTGACACCTATTCACCTGTTGCTAGACTGACCACCATTCGTACTACTTCCCTGGCTGTCTCTTATGGTCTTATCGTTCATCAAATGGACGTAAAGACAGCTTTCCTTAACGGAGAGTTGGAAGAGGAAATCTATATGGATCAGCCTGATGGGTTTGTGGTAAAAGGTGAAGAGAGAAAGGTGTGCAAATTGTTAAAATCTTTGTATGGATTGAAACAAGCACCTAAGCAATGGCATGAGAAGTTCGACAGAACTTTAACTTCTGCGGGCTTTGTCATTAATGAGGCTGATAGGTGTGTATACTACCGCCATGGTGGGGGCGATAGTGTTATATTATGCTTGTATGTTGATGACATACTGATTTTCGGTACAAGCATAATTGTGATCAATGAGGTCAAGTCTTTTCTATCATAGTGTTTTGATATGAAAGATCTGGGAGAAGCTGATGTAATTCTGAACATCAAGCTTATTAAGGATGAGAGTGGGATTACGTTGACGCAATCACACTATGTTGAGAAGATCTTGAGCCGTTTCGGCTTTATTGATAGCAAGCCTTCTCCAACACCTTATGATCCTAGTGTGACGATTCGAAAGAACAAGAGGATTACGAACGATCAATTGAGATACTCTCAAATAATCGGTTCACTCATGTACCTTGCGAGCGCGACGAGGCCTGACATCTCTTTTGCTGTGAGCAAATTGAGCAGGTTCATGTCAAACCCGGGTAATGATCATTGGCATGCACTTGAAAGGGTCATGCGCTATCTGAATGGTACTATGAGCTATGGGATTCATTATTCAGGTCACCCTGCTGTGCTTGAGGGATATAGTGACTCCAACTGGATCTCAGATGTAGATGAGCTCTATGCCACAAGTGGATATGCATTTCTTCTTGGAGGTGGCGCGGTGTCATGGAGGTCTTGTAAACAGACCATATTGACGAGGTCAACCATGGAAGCAGAACTTACTGCTTTAGATACAACCACTGTTGAGGCAGAATGGCTGCATGAGCTCTTGATGGACTTGTCGGTGGTTGAGAAACCATTACCGGCTATCCTCATGAACTGTGACAATCAAACGGTGATTGCCAAGGTGACCAGTTCTAAGGATAATGCGAAGTCATCAAGACACGTCAAAAGACGTTTGAAATCTGTCAGGAAATTAAGAAACTCCGAAGTAATTATTGTTACATATATTCAAACAGACAAAAAACTGGCAGATCCCTTTACGAAGGGACTATCACGTAATGTGATAGATAGTGCATCAAGGGAGATGTGTATGAGACCCGTGAGCGTTACACCATAGTGGTAAACCAACCTATGTGATCGGAGATCCCGTGAATTAGGACCTGGGAAGAACAAACTAGTGGTTTGACTGAGGAGAGTATTTGATAAACCCTCTCTAAGTGATGATGCATAACTCTCAAAGAGCTGTAAGGCAGGTTGGCAACATGCCTTAATGTGTTTATGTTGGCTATTTATAGCAAAGATGCTGTCCTACAGAGCATTCTTGAAAGAACACACCTATGTGAGTCCGACTGTTAACGTCGCAGTCTATGAGATTTTGGTGATCTCTAGTAAACTCATGAAGAGACCACGGAGTATGACGCATATGCTCCACCCGCGGGGTAGGCTACTGGCAGCCAAGTACTAGTTATGACTTTGAGTAAAGTCTATTGGCACAAAACTTGCAATTCAAGGCATAGTCCATTGTTCAAGTTGCTGATAGATGTAGCTTAAGGCTCTAGGCGGAAGTTCAACTTAACAGTCTCTGCTGAAACACTAGTATATAAACAAGTAGCGAGGATTGGCAAATCTTCAAATGGGCATTTGAGATCTGGTGGGGGATTGTTGGAATTTTGGCCCTTATGAGTGTGCTGAAATATTGGGCCCATATGTGGGTAGCCCAATAGACAAATCCTGAAATCTCAAAATGGCCCATGTGTACAAGTGAGTGGTGGGAGTGGGAAGTTTAGTCCCACATTGGAAGTTTGAGGAGTTGCACACCACCTTATAAGGTGGAGTGTTGTAGGGATTGTATGTGAGTGAGAACAAGAGAGCCTCTCGCGCACTCCTCCTCCTCCTCCGCCGCTCGCTCGTCTCGACACGACACGTCGCGATCGCGTTTCGTGAATCGAGCCTCGAGACGAGACAATACTTATCTTTATTTTGCTGTTTTGGAAAACCGATTTCGTAGTCGTGACGGACGCGTCACAGCTGAGGCGGTTCGGGTCACTCCCGTATCGCGTGCTGCAACCGACTCGGACGTGCGGCGTGGGCCTCCCACGTCGCACGCGTTAGGGTTTTCCGAACCGCACTATAAAAGACGCGCACCGTGGGCGCTGTACACACACCGAAACCAATCTAGGTTTTGCCACACCTCGTCTCTTGCGCCGGCAACGTAGTCTACTCCATCCCGCGTGCCGGCGTCCACCGGCGAACGGGAGAGCAGGTCTCCGGAACCAGTTGCCTTTGTGATCCTGTACGGGAGAGGGCGAATTAGGTTTTTGGGAAGCGCTTCGCGCGACTGCTCGCTGCTTCCACGACGGCTCGTCTGCCTAACAAGTCGGCCGGTGCTGCGTACCGTCGCCTCAAGCGTCGTCTACTTCGACCCGTCATCGCCAACGTTGTCATCAACAACGTTGCTACAAACGATCGGTATGGAATCTGTGTCCTGATCTGTCTGTTTAACATGTCTACTATTTACATGTTTAGAGAGATCGTGTTGCTATTATTCATGTTGTCTGCTGCATCTAGTATGTTCGAGTTCCACATGTTAATAGCTGTTTTTGTCATGATTTAAATTATGGAATTAATCGTGGAAATTATGCCTAATTATTCAACAGATGTGCAATAAGAACAAACTGGAAGGTCCGCGTAAGAGTTCTTTCAGAAGGTTTTCTCTGAAATATTTCTCAGAAGTAATAAGGATCCTGATCCCACATCAACGAGATGTGATTAAAATGTTTGGTTTTGGGTGCCTTTAGTTGTTTGAGGGTTACGAACCACCGTCAGTTTTATCAGATGGGTTGCTGATCATGTTGAGCCAATGTCGTCTCAGACCACAATGCATGAGTGGGAAGCCTATTTTCTTAACAAAGTTTTCTTTCAACCCCATTCTTGGTTTGTTAGTTGGTGGGAATGATGTCCCAATCAACAGCAATGACCGCAAGGAGTTAATTCTATAAGTTTAGAGTCCTATTTCTTCAGTTAATTAGTCTCTTATTTCTTGGTTGTGCAGCCTGGACACGTTGGGAGAGAACGAAGCTAACTTCCCGAACGGAGAGGTCGTGGTTTTGTGATCCGATGCATAACAAACTGTATAACGTTGGGAGCATCATGCATGGCACGTAGTAAAATAAAGAAGTGGCATGCATGGCCGGCGTGTTCAAAAAAACAAAACAAGGGCCTTGCCTATAAAGAATGTCCTATCCATCTTCCTCCTTGTATCCTCCGACATGGCCAACTCCACTTTCAATATTGCCGTCGCACTACTGCTCGTCGCATCCCTCTGCGCCCCCGGCATCACGGGGCAGGAGGATGCAGCTACAAGATGCAAGAAGGGGAGCTGCGCCGAGCCGGCGGCGATCCCAAAATGCACGACTATCTGCGAGACATGCTTCGCAGCCTGCGAATCACTCTGCCCAAGCCCCTGCCCGGTAACAATTTCCAACTGCGAGGATGACTGCGCCGAGGGAGAGAAGTGGTGCCTTTCCGGATTCCCCTGTTACACAACCTCTGCCGGCTGGCCGGTCCCGAGGGTGTGTGACGGCGACGGCGTAGATGAACAACACACGAACAAGGAAGAAAAGGGACACAGGGTGTGGGCACAACAAAACTTTATTGCTTTCTCTGTTCTGTTCCTACACTATGTACAGTGCCTCAATATATAACAGGAGGGTGAGACCCAAACGAACGTACAAAGTGGGGGAAACCCTAAGGCCTGGTTTGACTGGGCAAAGCCCACCGAGTGGGCTGCCACCCCCCCGGCCCAAGTTTCCCAACACTCCCCCTTGGGTATCATCCGTATAGCCATGCCTCAAAACTCCGAAAAACCCAGTGGGAAAAATATGAAGAAAAAGCACATGGTATACTATTGCTATGTTGCACGAATTGCCTCATTAAAAACCTCGTGTGAGAAACTTCATAAAAACTCACTTAAGGGAAAAAGAGTACAACTCACTTAACCATTAAGTTAAGTACTCAATCATCGGGATCGAGATTTTAGCGATGAGTTTGTGAAGATTCTCCCCCTGAACCTTACATCTCCCTAAGTCTCATCATACCAATTCCACGAACACATCTCTCGAAAGAAGATGCAGGTAATGATTTAGTGAACAAATCAGCAAGATTTTCACATGACTTAATGTGTAAGATTTTTACTTCATTCAACTTCTGCAACTCATGTGCGTAGAAGAACTTGGGGTTGATATGCTTCGTGAGATTTCTATTCACATAACCCGTCTGGACTTGTGCAACACAAGTGGCATTATCTTCATAGATAATAGTGGGGGTTTGGACGGTGTTCAGCCCACATGACATCTGGATGTGGCCGATCACCCGTCGAAGCCATACACACTCACGTGATGCTTCATATAGTGCTATGATTTCCGAGTGGTTCGTCGAAGTTGACACTAGGCTTTGCTTAGACGATTTCCAGGAAATAGCGGTTCCTCCACAAAGGAAAACATATCCAGTTTGAGAATTGGATGTGTGCGGGTCCGAAAGGTACCCAGCATCAGCATAGCCTACAACCGTGAGGTCTTGATTCCTCCGGTAAAACAAGCCAAGATCTTTGGTCCCTTGCAGGTATCGGAAGATGTCCTTAACGCCTTTCCAATGCCTCTTGGTAGGCTCAGAACTGTACCTAGCAAGCAAATTGACAGCGAACGCAATGTCCGGCCGTGTGCAATTCGCGAGGTACATGAGTGCGCCAACTGCGCTCAAGTAGGGGAATTCTGGTCCCAGAATTTCCTCCCCCTCTTCCTTAGGCCTGAACGGGTCCTTATCCTGCTGTAAAGATCTCCCGATCATCGGGGTCTTAGAAGGATATGCCTTGCCAAATCCAAATCTTTCCAACACCTTCTGGGTGTAGGCAGACTGGTGCACTAAGATCCCAGCAGGGGAATGTTCAAGTTGCAAACCTAGGCAGAACTTAATTTTGCCTAAGTCTTTCATTTCGAATTCCGACATCAGGTAGGAACTCGCTTCCTCAATATCCTCAGGTGTACCGATTATATTCAAATCGTCCACGTACACCGAGATAATACAGAAACCATCTTCTGATCTCCGTATAAAAACACATGGGCAATCTTCATTGCTCGTGTAGCCCTTCTGATGAAGGAAATCGCTTAAACGATTATACCACATCCTACCTGACTGTTTAAGTCCATACAGTGACTTCTTAAGCTGAACACTGTATAAACCTCTGTTAGCTCTATCTTGGTTCGGGACAGGGATACCTTCGGGTACCTTCATGTATATGTCCGAATCCAAATTACCATAAAGGTAAGCGGTGACAACATCCATAAGTTTCATTGTCAAGTCCAAGTTTACTGCCATTGAGATCAAGTATCTAAAGGTAATTCCATCCATGACTGGGGAGTAAGTTTCCTCGAAGTCGACACCTGGTCGCTGGGAGAAACCTTGAGCAACGAGCCTTGCTTTGTACCTTACTACCTCGTTATTCTCGTTCCTCTTTCGAACAAATACCCATTTGTGGCCAACGGGGCGCACATGGGGAGGAGTTAGACAAACAGGTCCAAACACCTCTTTTGTTGAGAGAAAATAACTCAGCAGTTATTGCCTTCTTCCAATCTTTCCAATCCGACCTTTGCTTACAATCAGCGAGAGTGTTAGGCTCTGGGTCAAGATCTATGATTGAGGCAATTTTCTTGGCAAAATAAATGTCGACATTTGCCATAGCTCGATTAATTGACTCGCCCGAATTAATATAATTAATGGCCATTTCGTCATGGAGTGCATCATGCACATTCCCTTCCTCTACCGGATTTCCCATTCCGGGAGCAAGGTCCTTTAGCTTTCCCGCTCCAATGTGTGCGCACACATCTTCGCTGGGTATTTCCGTAGTAGGAAAATTCAAGTCCGGAATTTCGTGCACTGAAACATCCGTACTTGTGCCAGGTCTCAACTGGCTCCCCTTTGCAGGGGTAGGCTGTGATAAATCTCTCTTATCCTTTTTCTTCGGGCGTCCCCGTGTACTTGGGATTTGAGAAACCGGATTCCTCGTCCTCTTAGGCCTTTCCGGTGCATTGCGCGCACGCACATGCGACTTTGTCACAGTCTTTATGTCACTAAAGTGATCAGGCAGTTGATTCGCTAACGAGTGCAAATCTATTATCTTTTGAACTTCTCTATTAGACTCAGCAGTGCGCGGGTCATGAGCGTGGATCCCCGTGGCTTGCCACGTAAGTTCTCGACTTTTATCATCAAGGGGTTGATTATCTCCCCCTAAAGTCGGGAAAAGATCCTCGTCAAAAATGCAATCAGCGAAACGGGCCATATGACAGTCACCTGTCGCGGGGTCCAGAAACCTGATTATGGACATAGTCTCATAACCAACGTATATCCCCGACTTACAGAGCGGTCCCATTGCTTATCGCTGAGGGGGTGGTATTGGTACATATACCTGGCAACCGAACCTACGAAGGTGGGAAATTTTCGGTGCCGACCCTTGCGCAAGCTGCATAGGATAATGGCTGTTGTAGGCCGATGGTCGAAAGTTGATGAGATTAGCAGCGTGTAACACCGCGTGACCCCAACATGTTGTTGGTAAATTACAACCCTGAAGGAGCGGTCTGTCAATGAATTTAATTCTTTTAATCAATGCCTCCGCAAGTCCATTTTGTGTGTGGACGTGCGGTACAGAGTGCTCAAGTTTGATTCCTATTGCCATGCAATAATCATCGAACGCCTTTGAAGTAAATTCACCGGCGTTGTCCATTCGAATAGACTTAATACGATGATCAGGGAATTTATTCCTCATTTGTATGATCTGAGAGATCAACTTTGCAAAAGCATGGTTCCTTGTTGACAGCAGGCTAACATTGAACCATTTAGAGGAAGCATCAATGAGCACCATGAAGTACCTAAACGGACCCGACAGGGGCTGAATAGGACCGCATATGTCCCCTTGGATACGTTCCAAGAACGCGGGGATTTCATCCTTCACCTTTAGGGGTGATGGTCTAATGATTAATTTCCCCTTAGCGCATGCGGAGCACACGAAATCATCAGGATTCGGGAAATTTTTCACATTAACATTATGACCATTCGAGTTGTTAATTATATTTCTCATCATCGTAAGACCGGGATGGCCTAACCTATCGTGCCAAAGGCAGAATAGTTCAGAGCTTCTAAAAACAGTTTTAAGGGTACTGTACATGGGTAGTGCTACTATCTTAGTGTAGTACAACCCTGTAGCGAACGAAGTAAGCCTTTCGACAACATGTTTACCATTTTCATCGCGTTTCGTGATGAGTAGGTACTCCTTACCGGTGTCATCATGGGTTTCAATGTGGAACCCATTAACACGAATGTCTTTAAAACTCAAGAGAGTACGAGTCGCTTCTGGGTACAACAATACATCATTAATGATCAAAGTTGTTCCCATGGGGAGTGTTATAGTGGCTCGTCCAGAGCCAACTATATGAGGACCGCAGCCGGCGATCGTCGTAATACTCCCTGGAATTTTCTTGATGGACTCAAAGTACTTTGTATCTCTCAAGATGGTATTGGTGGTACCGCTATCGGCAAGGCACGTTTCCTCCATTCGGGCGCCACACGTGTTCTAAAATATAGTGTCTAATTATTAAACGAGAGCGAGGAAGATGCTAAAGTAATAATAATTAAACATGCAAATATTTCAGAACATAACATAAGTATCTCTATTTAGAAGAATGGAATAAATGAATGATGACAAAGTCATCCAAGCGCCGATAGATGTTTAATGAAACAAATAGTGTTGCTCTCATAGAGCTTACAACCAAATCGAATAAATTGTATCAAATTATTGCCATAAGATCATGAATAAATGGGCGGAGTTCAGATGGAGTCCACAAGGTAACCATCCAGCTCAGCCGAGATCTCCATCTTGCTAAGCTTCTCCTTCGTGGCAATCATGGTGGTGGCAGCGTCGATGTCCAGCTGTGGCGTTGGAGGGGACACGGTGTGCTCAACCTCCATGGACACGGTGGCATTCGTGGGAACCGCCACATGTGCCTCCACAGGTGCCCAAGTGTGCGCCACGACGGGCGCAGCGGGGGGCGTGGGGATCATCACGGGCGCCGCAGCGGGTGCCGGTGGTGTCTCCATCTGGACAAGGTGCGCCTCATGCGCTCTCTTGGCCTTGAAGGCGTCCACGACGTGCTTGGGAGCACGACACTGCCTGGAAAAGTGATGCTTCGACCCGCAGCGGAAGCAGTCTTGGGGCCTCACCTCCCCCTTACCCGCCTTTTTCTCCTTGGCTGGGTGGGGGTGGTTAGGTCCCTTCTTGCCTTTGCCTTTCCTGCCGCGCTGCTTGAACTTTGGCTGACGCACTTTGTAGGCGCCGGCATAAGCTTCCTGGCTTGGGCCTCCTCCGAAAGGCTGCGATTTGAAGTTCTTTTTCAGAACCTCATCCTGCGCCTCAGCCACCTGGAGGGCGTCAATGAGCGCCGAGTACTGCGTGAAGTTCTCCAGGCGGTAATTCCGCGCATTCTGGAGGTTACTTGGATGGAAGGTGGAGAGAGTTTTCTCTATCTTCTTCACGTCTGTGATTTTCGTACCACACATCTCCAGATTCGCACAAATCACGTGTAACACGGAATTGAACGACTGTACCGATTTGTGGTCCGCAAACCTCAGACGCAACCAATCCGCCTCCGCCATTGGCTTGACGTGGTACTTCAACCTAGCGAACCTCTCTTTAAGAGCGGCCCACAGGGCTGAAACACTCCGTTCAGCCATGTACTCGTTTTTCAACGTAGCACTCATGTGGTGGCGGAGGAAATGCAGTGCCTGCGCATTTTCTGCAGCAGTCGTGGTGCTGGGGGCCTCCTTGGTCCCCGCATCCAGCGCTCCTTTGATCTTTCGGCCCTCGAGGACGATCTCCACGTCCGAGGCCCAAGCAAGGTAGTTCAGCCCAGTCTGGGACAACTCCTCGAATTCGCGGTTCATGATTCCGGCCATCTGCGATTTATGCAAACATGTATCAGATTACAGCAGGTAATCGATTGCATAAAGCGATGTTGATACAAAAATTCAATACGAAGGCGTTGCAAAATTTTAAATGACATGCTAACAGTGTTCTACTATGAATTAAACAATTAATTACGATAGTAAAACATGATATAAAAGCATGTATAAAGAGATATTATGCTAAGCGCGTTCGAAACGTGAAAATTAGCCCTAAAAATGACTTTCCGAATTTATTTTATGCCCAAATTTACAATTTCAGCAAAAACAGACAGTTCCTGGGACTTATATACAATTTATTCACCAGGAATAAAATTATACAGAATTATGGAAAAATCTAGGTGCTAAAATGTAATTTTCCAGCCCGTACACGCTTTCGGTCCTGCCCGTATCGGCAGCAGGCCAAAAACGGGTCGAAATCTGGCCAAAGCCCACCCTAAACCGCACTGTACAGTCCGCCCCACTTTTTTTTTATTTTTTTTATTATTATTTTTTTAGGCAAGCTGAACCAGATCTGGGCTGCTGCGGCCCATCTGCTCGCGAGCGCCCGCGTGGGCCGGCCCACAGCGTCGTCACCTAGCCGATCGGATCGATCGGTAGGGGATCGCTGGGCAGCTGCCATCGCAGCTCGCGGCGCCGACGGCCGGCAAGGCGGCGGGTGGCGGAGGGTGTAGGCGGCGCGGAGGGGGCGGCCAGCGAGTCCGCCGGTGCGGGGTGGGGCGTGGCGCCGAGGGCGGCCGCGGCCAGCCGAGCGGAGACGCCGGCGCGCGCGCCCGGGACCGAGCGCGAGCTCAAGGTCGCGGCGGGCGGCGGCCAGCGTCCTCCGGCTCAAGGCGGCGCGCGGCTTGGCTGGCGACCAGGCGGCGCGGCGGGGCGGCCACACGGTCCGGCCAAACCCGAGCGGCGGCGCACGAGCGCGCGGACCGAGCGCGAGCTCGAGGTCGCGGCGGCGGCGGCCGGCCGTCTGCGAGCTCAAGGCCGGCGCGGGCGACACAGCAATGGCGCGTTCGTCAGGGAGAATGACGGCACGGCCATGGCGAGTGGACGGCAGTGGCCAGCAGCCACGACGGCACGGCGGCGGTCATGACGCCACAGCACGGGACGGCCAGCGAGGCCATCGAGGCCGGACTACGGCTAGCGCACGGCGCTCGGCCAGCAGACAGCACGGTCTATGGCGGCGCCTGCCGAGGAGGCCAGCAGGGCCGCGACGGCGGCCATACGGACGAGGACGGCGCCTAGCTCGGGCAGAGTGGTGGCGCGCCTGGGCGAAGCTCGCCGGCGGCCATGGCCAGCAGGGCCAGTTGTACTGATGCATCATGATGCATGCGTGACAGCCAGTAGGGCCATTAGACAAGATGCATCTGTGACACCGACAAGTGATAATTCAGGAAATCAAAAGAAAAATTATCGTGTGCGTCGGGAATCACGATAACGCGTTTGTACAACGGGTACGTCGCGGCGGTACATAATCATCTGGATTACGTTTGTACCGGCTCTCCGTAGTACAGTCAACAAATCCCCCGTGTATCGGAGAGAATCGACATTGGTCGGCGACGTGTTCGTCAGCTCGTCTCTCGGGAGGGAAATCCGTACTACAGATCTGATTTAAAAATTACGCAAAACGGAAAAATGGAAAGAAAATTTCGTCACGGTTCCATTTTTGCGATCAGATCTGAATTATACCTTTGCGATTTTTGCAGAAAGCCTGCTCGGTGCAGGCTCGGTGAAGAGGCGCGTGCTGATAACGTGTTACACAACCTCTGCCGGCTGGCCGGTCCTGAGGGTGTGTGACGGCGACGGCGTAGATGAACAACACACGAACAAGGAAGAAAATGGACACAGGGTGTGGGCACAACAAAACTTTATTGCTTTCTCTGTTCTGTTCCTAGACTATGTACAGTGCCTCAATATATAACAGGAGGGTGAGACCCAAACGAACGTACAAAGTGGGGAAACCCTAAGGCCTGGTTGGACTGGGCAAAGCCCACCAAGTGGGCTGCCACCCCGCCGGCCCAAGTTTCCCAACAGCCCCCACCTCTCTGACGATGCTGCTAGGAGGAGTTGTATGGACAGCTGCCCGCGGCTTAAAACTGTTTGCGACGGTTTATGTAAGCAGATCCGCAACTGCCAGGGAGAATGCCTCAAACCTACTGTTGCCTAAATTGCTGTTTGTGTAGTTTTATGTTGTGGGAAAAATTTGTGTGTGTGTCACATATGCTTGCTGTTTCGTGTGCGCGTGTCTCTGGTGTCATCCTCCTCTTCATCGTGATGTCTTTTTTTCTTTTCCGGTAACAAGAGAAAGCCTCTGTGGTTGTCCTGTATGCGCATCCGTCCATGTACACCGTGTCCTGTTTGTTATGTGATAATAATATTTTGTGATTTGTTTTAACAAATACGAAAAATATGTCTAGATACATGTGTATGTATGTGAATGTGAAAAAAATGTAAAACATCTTATATTATGGAACGGAGGGAGTATATATTTCTATATATACATCAAACTCCGTGCAGTAATTGGTTACAAATCAAATTGTCAATATCATCTTCTGCTCTATCTCTATCTCCACTTTATTTCTTTTCTCTACTACTTAAAAAGGACGATTCGTTCTGTCGTCCTTGGGCGAAGTGCTTCGTCCAACCTATCCAGCCCCACGTCCGCTCCATCTTTTTTTTCCACCTGACGGAAATTTAGGGTTGAACGAGTGGGTTCGTCTCCCCTCGTGTACGTGTTGATATGGAGGCCAAAGAGGCCGAATATTACAGGGATTCGGTACAGAGTTTTGGTAGAAAACGTACACAAAAGGAACGATAGAAAAGCCTCTATTACAAACTCTAACACCCTCCCTTAATCTAAACATTTTTGAAAGGTTGAGATTACGTTTGAATTCATCAAGTTTCTTTACTGGAAGTGCTTTAGTAAATCCATCAGCAACTTGTTCTTCACTTGATATGAATTGAATAGCCAGACTGTCATTAGCAACTCTTTCTCTGACAAAGTGAAAATCTATCTCAATGTGTTTAGTACGTGCATGAAACACTGGATTTGCAGATAAATAGGTAGCTCCCAAGTTATCACACCAAAGACTAGGCTTTTCTTGTAATTTGACTCCAAGTTCATTAAGCAATGCCTCAACCCAAATCAATTCAGCAGTGGCATTAGCAAGAGCTTTGTATTCAGCCTCTGTACTAGAACGAGACACAGTGGCTTGTTTTCTGGCACTCCAAGAGACTAAATTAGGTCCCACAAATATTGCAAATCCACCTGTGGACCGTCTATCCTCTAGACAGCCTGCCCAATCTGCATCTGAAAAAGCACTCAAGAATGTGGATGATGATTTTGTAGAAGTGATCCCAAGATTCAATGTATCTTTTACATATCTGAGAATATGTTTTGCAGCTGTCCAGTGTTCTGTAGTTGGAGCATGAAGATACTGACAAACCTTGTTTACAGAGAATGATAAATCAGGTCGTGTCAGAGTGAGATACTGCAGGGCTCCAACAAGACTTCTGTATTGTGTACTATCTTCAGGACCAAGAAGTGTACCCTTTGTAAGAGATAGTTGTTCTGTGGAGGATAACGGAGTAGGAGCTGGCTTACAACCCTGCATACCAGCTTTGTCAAGAATTTCAGTAGCATATTTCTCTTGTGTCAAAAGCAAACCATTACGTGTTTTCTTGACTTCAATACCGAGAAAATAGTGCAATTCACCTAGATCTTTGATAGCAAAATTTTCACTTAAATCTCGAAGGAGAGCAGCAATAGCATGATCAGATGACCAAGTAACTATGATATCATCAACATAAACCAGGACAAACATAGTGATACCTGACTTGTTGAAGAGAAATAATGAAGTATCTGCCTTTGATGGAGTAAAACCAAGTTCAACTAACTTGGTACTCAATCTAGAATACCAGGCTCTGGGGGCCTGTTTTAGGCCATATAGTGCTTTGTCAAGTTTGCAAATATAGTGTGGATGATGAGAATCCTCAAACCCTGGTGGTTGCTTCATGTGTACATCCTCTTCCAGAACACCATGAAGAAACGCGTTCTTGACATCTAACTGCCGAAGATTCCAACCACGGGAGACAGATATAGACAGGACAATTCTGATAGTAGCAATTTTTACCACGGGACTGAAAGTGTCCTCATAGTCAATACCATACCGTTGCATAAATCCTTTAGCATCTAGACGTGCCTTGTACCTGTCAATAGTGCCATCTGCTTTCTTCTTTATGCGATAAACCCACTTGCAGTCAATCAATTTTTTCATACTGTTTGGTGGAACAAGATGCCAGGTCTTGTTTTCAATCAGTGCCCTGTACTCCTCCTCCATAGCTTGACGCCAGCATGAATTATTAAGAGCTTCTGACAAAGTATTTGGTTCACATGTAGAGGATAACATGGACCATCTTACAGTACCATCAGTAATTTTCTTTGGATTACGAATACCTTTTTGCAACCTTGTACGAACACCAGGAGGAGAAGGCAATGGTGGTGAAGGAGGATCAGCTGAAGAATCAGTAGAATTTTCAGTACTTGAACTATTGATTGAATTTTCTTGTTCATCACTAGAATTGTTGTGTTCAGGAGCAGCCACAAACTCGCCCCCATCGTCCCCTGCTGCAGAGGATCCGAAAGTACCTGGCACTGCAGGGGACAGTGACAGCGACCGAGAGCTGGGGGACAGCGACGGGGTGCTTGGACGCGTCTGCGCGTCACGTTGCGCCGCTCGAGTGGCTGCAGGCATAGGGCCAGCAGCAGGCGTGTGGCCATCATGCGCGAGGATCGAGCCAACGCGCGCTGCGGAGGAACCAAACGCGCCATCACGTGCGGGAACCGAGCCAACACGCGATGCGGAGGAACCAGACGCTGTCTGCTGGGCATCGGAGTCAGTGCGCGGAGAATCTCCCTCGGATCCCTACGCGTCGGGATTATTCGAGTCAGAAGAATGTTCCGACAGATCATCCTCATATTCAGAGTCAGTTTTTTCTTCTTCTGACTGAATTTCAACATCATTTTCTGATCTGTTTCCTTCACTGTTTTGAGCGGGATTTTCTTCTGCAGTTTCACCAACCTGTTGTACATCAGAAATAGAAACAATAGGCACAACATGGGTAATGCAATTTTGGGTATCCTCATGAGATTTTTGTGTAGAAGATGGAAGAAGTAATATTTCTTTCTTCAGAAGAGCACCGGCATTTGGATGGAGAGATGCAAAGGGAAACACATTCTCATCAAAGACTACATCACGTGAGATATACACACGTCCCGTAGATATATCTAGACACTTTACACCTTTGTGGAGATGGCTATAACCAAGAAAAGCACACCGAGTGGATCGAAAAGCAAGTTTTCGTTTATTGTAAGGACGAAGATTAGGCCAACAAGCACAACCAAAAGTCCTAAGTAAATCATAGTTTGGAGTTATATGAAGAAGACGCTCAGTAGGTGTCTCAAAATTTAGAACCTTGCTAGGAAGCAAGTTAATGAGAAAAGTAGCTGTAATAAAGGCTTCATCCCAAAATTTAAGGGGCATGGAGGCATTGGCTAGCAAGGCAAGACCAACTTCAACTATATGGCGATGTTTTCTTTCAGCTGAGCCATTCTGTTGATGTGCATGGGGGCATGAGACATGATGTGTGATGCCAACTTTTTGGAAGAAACCATTCAGCTTTTGATATTCACCACCCCAATCAGTTTGCATGGTGATTATCTTTCTATCAAACTTGCGTTCAACATATTGCTGAAAGTTCAGAAAGGCTTGATACACCTCAGAACGATTTTTAAGCAAATAAATCCAAGTGAACTTGCTAAAATCATCAATAAAGCTTACATAATATGCATGTTTTCCCACAGAGAGAGGGGCAGGACCCCATACATCAGAAAAAACTTGTTCTAGAGGAGCAGTGGAGACACTAGATGACATAGGATATGGAAACTGATGACTCTTTGCTAACTGACAAGAATCACAGACATATGGAGTACTCTCAGGGGTGTAAGATATTTTATTTCTTCTAATAACTTGTTGAACCACAAATGAAGAAGGATGTCCTAAGCGGCGATGCCATGTAGAGGATGATGGCTTTATTGAGAGGAAGGCGTGCTTGGAGGTTTCATGGAACATGGGCACCAAAGGATAGAGACCATCATAGCAAGGGCCTCTAAACAGAACTCTTCGTGTTGCTTGGTCCTTGATTAAGAAGAAAAAAGGATGAAACTCAATAAAGACATGATTATCAAGAGTAAATCGATGAACAGATAGAAGATTTTTAGATGCACTGGGGACATGAAGGACATTATTGAGATTAAAAGAACCATGAGGAGTACGCAAAATTGTTACACGCAATAGCAAATCAACGATGAAATTAAGCAAGATCAAACCAACGGGGACACGAGATTTTAACGTGGAAAACCCTTCCAACAAGGAAGAGAAAAAACCACGGGCGCCAGCCAGCAATACTTCACTATTTTCGGGAGAGGTTACAATCGCGCCGGGATTTACAATATGTGGCTTATCCCGTGCGGCGGCTTACAAGAGGTATATAAAGGCGGTCCTGACCTAACTAGGTCGGTAACTGTGTATCCAACTCCGACTCGGCCCTAAGCC
The DNA here is from genome assembly GCA_028641055.1 of Alopecurus myosuroides. Classification (NCBI taxonomy): domain Eukaryota; kingdom Viridiplantae; phylum Streptophyta; class Magnoliopsida; order Poales; family Poaceae; genus Alopecurus; species Alopecurus myosuroides. The sequence continues at coordinate 564,080,073 of CM054058.1, forward strand.
TCCGGCGCGAACTTTCCTTTATCTTCATATGAATTTGGATCACCATAAAATAACACTCCACCTTGAGACAAATTCCCTCTTGTAGCATAAATGAGAACCTTCACCTGAAACACACAAAGAAAACACCTTCGGCGCCAAATAGCCTCTTGGGCTAAGCAGTGATACCAACTAAGCTTGAGCAAAGCTCAAACTTAGCAATAGGAACTGGCTTTGTCATCATATCAGCAGGATTATCATGAGTACTAATCTTGCATACCTTCAGCTTACCTTGTGCAACAACATCACGCACATAATGGTACTTGACATCAATGTGTTTTGTTCTCTCATGGAACATCTGATCCTTAGTAAGGTAAATAGCACTCTGACTGTCACAAAATAGGTTAATGCAAGTATCATCTCCATAAAGCTCAGCAAACAGACCTTTCAACCACACTGACTCTCTGCATGCTTCAGCAATAGCCATATACTCAGCCTCAGTAGTAGATTGTGCAACAACACCCTGCAAGGTAGCCTTCCAGCTAACGGCACATCCACTAATTGTAAACACATAACCTGTGAGGGATCTCCTCTTATCCAAGTCGGCAGCATAATCTGAATCCATATAGCCTGCGAGTCCCTCACCAGTCTTGCCAAACTTCAAGCAAGCTTTGGATGAGCCGCGAAGGTACCTGAAAATCCACTGAACAACTTTCCAATGTTCTTTACCAGGATTAGCCATGTATCGACTGACCAAACTCATAGCATAAGACAAATCAGGTCGGGAACACACCATGGCATACATTAAGGAACCAACAGCACTAGCATAGGGAACTCGTGACATATACTCAATATCTTTGTCAGTAGTAGGACATTGCAATGCTGACAACTTGAAGTGTGAAGCAATTGGAGTACTAACAGACTTTGCATCATGCATATTAAAACGATGAAGAACTTTCTTAATGTAATTCTCCTGACTAAGAAATAGCAATCTAGATTTTCTGTATCTTGAAATTTCCATACCTAGAATTTTCTTAGCAGGACCAAGATCCTTCATCTCAAACTCACTACTCAATTGTTTCTTCAATGTAGTGATTTCTTTCATGCTCTTGGCAGCAATTAACATATCATCAACATATAGTAGCAAGTATATAGGTGATTCATCATCAAATTTAATGTACACACATCTATCATATTCAGACCTCTTAAAGCCATGTGACATCATAAAAGAATCAAACCTTTTATACCATTGTCGAGGAGACTGTTTCAAACCGTAAAGAGACTTCTTTAGCTTGCACACGAAATCCTCTTTACCAGGCACTATGAACCCATCAGGTTGGTCCATGTATATCTCCTCCTCAAGTTCTCCATGCAGAAACGCAGTCTTCACATCTACCTGCTCAAGCTCAAGATCATGCATAGCAACAATACTAAAGAAAGTACGGATAGAACTATGCTTGACAACAGGTGAGAACACATCATTATAATCCACTCCTGGAATCTGGCTGAAACCTTTTGCTACTAACCTTGCCTTAAACCTTGGAGGCTCTTTTGGAGATAAACCCTCCTTTCTCTTGAAGATCCACTTACAGCGTACGGTCTTCTTTTGTTTAGGCAAGCGCACAATATCCCATGTGCCATTCTTATCAAGTGATTGCATCTCCTCGTGCATTGCACCAATCCAGTTGTCACGATCAATCGAAGCAATAGCTTCATTATATGTAGCAGGTTCAGCATCATTCTCCACCTGTTCTGCACAACTTAGAGCAACATAAACAACATCACATTCCTCAATTAAACGAGTACGATGCCCTTTATTCCTCTTCTCTCTGCGCTCTGCAATAGACAAATTTTCTTGCTGCACAATAGGAGGTGAGGGTGGCACAATATCCTCCCCATCAATTTCAGTTTCCTCCTCATCCAGGTGTTCTAGCTCCACCTGCAAACGAACTCGTGGTTCGTCCTCATCAGAAGAATCTGGCACAACATCCGTCGACAAGCTGTCCTCATACATAACAGATTCATTAAACACAACACTCCTACTAAAGAAAGTCTTTTTGGTTTCCGGGTTCCACAACTTATATCCTTTTACACCAGAACCATAACCAAGAAATAAGCACTTAACAGCTCTAGGCTCTAACTTTCCATTATCAACGTGAGCATAGGCAGTGCAACCAAAAACTTTCAGTTGTGAATAATCAGCTGACTCACCAGACCATACCTCAATAGGAGTTTTCTTGTCAAGAGGGATGGATGGTGACCTGTTAATCAAGTAGCAGGCAGTGTTGGCAGCCTCAGCCCAAAAACGCCTATTCATGCGGGCGTTAGACAACATGCAGCGAGCTTTGGAGATGATCGTCCTGTTCATCCGCTCAGCTACACCATTCTGCTGAGGCGTGTATGGGATGGTGTGATGCCTGACAATGCCTTCCTGCACACAATAATCATCGAAAGCATGCGAACAAAATTCACCACCATTGTCAGTACGAAGCAACTTCACCTTTCTTTCAGTTTGCTTTTCAATCATAACTTTCCACTCCTTAAAAGCAGCAAAAGTATCATCCTTAGTTTTCAGGAAATAAGGCCAAACTCTTCTAGAGTAATCATCAATGATAGTAAGCATATAACAAGCACCACCATAAGAGGGCTTACGTGAAGGCCCCCACAAATCAGCATGTACATAATCCAATGTACCTTTAGTGGTATGAACGGAAGCATTGAACTTAACTCTCTTATGCTTACCAAATACGCAGTGTTCACAAAACGGCAACTTACTCATATTGCAGTTCTTCAGAAGTTCTCTCTTCACCGATTCTGCCATACCATGTTCACTCATGTGTCCAAGTCGCTTATGCCAGAGGTTAGTTGTACTTGGATCATCATTAGTAATAACAGCAGCACTACCAGACAATGTGCTACCTCTAAGGATATATAACTTGGCAGAATTCATATCACCAATCATAACAATGAGAGAACCTTTTGATGCCTTCAGGCGTTTATCCCCTCCGGCGTACTTGTACCCGTCACAGTCAAGGGTACTCAGCGAGATCAAATTTCTCGCCATGGATGGTATGTGTTTCACTCCCGTCAATGTACGTGTCATCCCACCATGGGTCTTGATCTGAACAGGTCCAACGCCAACAATGTGACATTTGTTGTCGTTCCCCACACGCACAAAATCTCCAGTCTGCACAGCCTCATAAGAACTGAACCAATCCTTGTTACAGCAAATATGAAATGAACAAGCAGTATCAAGAATCCACTCATCATCACGGGTAACACATGCAGCAAAAACAGCTAGGCATTCACCATCCAAACTATTATCACCAGCAACAACAGCAGCCTTACCAGTACCATTACCATTACCGTCAGATTTATTTTTCGGTTGGTATGTGCCGTTCCTTTTCTCCTTGTTCTGCACTTTCCAGCAATTCTCAATGGTGTGATTGGTTTTCTTACAATACCTGCAGAACTTGTCACGTCCTTTGGACTTGGAACGGTCCCTGCTCTTATCTCGGTTGTTGTTGTAGTTGTTATCTCGCTGCTCAGGTCTGCCTCGAACCTGCAATGCATCGCCTTTGGAGGACGATGGGTTAGACTGCACCATAACTTTCATCTTTTCCCTGGTCTGCAGGGCCTCACAAACTTCCGCGAGGGTTAGTTCATCGCGGCTTAACAGTATGGTATCACGCAGGTTTGTAAAAGAGCTAGGCAGCGAACTTAACAGCAGAAGAGCTAAGTCTTCATCATCATATTTTACCTCCATCGACACTAGGTCGGACACGATCTCCTTCAAGATCGACAAGTGGCTCATGACAGAACCACCATCTTGCATCTTGAGCGAGAACAACTTCATCTTAACATGCATCTTGCTGGTTAGATCCTTTGACATGCAGATCGATTCCAGCTTGAGCCACAACGCTGCTGCGGATTTCTCCTCCAGCACTTCTTGCAAGATATCATTAGATAGATGAAGTTGAATCAACGACAAAGCCTTACGATCTTTGCGTTTCTCATCGGCAGTCCAATCCTTGGCTTCCTTATTCCCGAACTCATCTAGCGCCTCATCAAGATCCGATGATTGCGATAGAATCGCACGCATCTTTACCTGCCACAGAGAAAACCTCGTCTTGTAGTCCAGCAACGGTAGATCAAACTTCATCGATGCCATCGCGAATCCCTAATCTGAAACAGGGCTCTGATACCACTTGTTACACGCAATAGCAAATCAACGATGAAATTAAGCAAGATCAAACCAACGGGGACACGAGATTTTAACGTGGAAAACCCTTCCAACAAGGAAGAGAAAAAACCACGGGCGCCAGCCAGCAATACTTCACTATTTTCGGGTGAGGTTACAATCGCGCCGGAATTTACAATATGTGGCTTATCCCGTGCGGCGGCTTACAAGAGGTATATAAAGGCGGTCCTGACCTAACTAGGTCGGTAACTGTGTATCCAACTCCGACTCGGTATCAACTCGGCCCTAAGCCTCCGGCGACGGGCCTCCGCGTAGCGGAGGCCGAACTTTCCTTTATCTTCATATGAATTTGGATCACCATAAAATAACAAAAATTGAATTTCCAGTGTGACTAATGTTCATACCTGCTCCTTCAGCCGTGCGAACCTTATCTTGCCCATGATATTTGTTGGCGATGAGAAGCTTGTTCAACTCGCTGGTGATATGATCAGTTGCCCCAGTGTCGGAATACCAGTTGGTGTCAACACCATAGGAGGCAAGATTTGCCCCCTTTTCACCATCATCTCTATTTCTATCCCTCTTGGCCTCCTCATAGCGCCACCAACACTCATTTGCGGGATGTCCATGTTTCTTACATATTTGGCAGTCAATGTTAACATACGGGGTAGGAGTTCGATCGAGACGTCGTCCATTATCACGACGGTACCGATCACCTCCACCACCACCATCATCACGACGCCCATTACGCCGGTCATCACGACGATCATCACGTCGATCACCACGACGCTCATCACGGCGCCATCCTCCACGATCATCATCTCTATCACCACGGCGCTCATCACGGCGCCAATGTCCACGGTCATCCTCTCTGTCACGATAAGCACCTCCACGGTAAGAGCTAATGTCCGGACTGCGAGGACGAGTGTATCCACGGGGTGGAGGCGTACGACCATGGGGTGGGGGGGTACGACCACGTGGAGCACCACGACGAGCAAGATTGGCAGAAGACACAAAAGTACCATTCTCTTCCACACCATTGCGCATATCATATGAACATAACTGCTCATAGAATTCATCAAGAGAGGTAGTGAGATTTCCATTGACAGATGTAATCAGGGCATTATACTCCACTTTATCTAGCCCATGCAGAAGATAACCAAGCATCTCATCCTCGGGAACAGGTTTGCCAAGAGCTGAAAGTTCTGAGGCAAAACCTCTCATCTTGGTGAAATACATGTCAGCTGTCATGGAAAGTTTCTTGGTATCATTGAGGAGACCTCGAAGGAGTTGAGCTTTGGTGCGAGATGCCGTTTTGAACATGGCATTAATAGATGTCCACGCCTCAGCCGTGGAACTGACTTCAAGAAGGTGCGAGAGAATGTCTGGTGACAAAGTGTTGAGGAGGAACCGAAGAACCTGCTGATCTCGGGCCAACCATGCGATGTATGCAGGATTTTCTATCTGAACTTTTCTCTTCTCTGAATCTTCTTCTTCAGTGGTCTTGGCAGGGGCTGTATCAGTACCTTCAAGCAATGCCATCACGTTTGCACCCCGGAAGGCAGGGAACACCAACGCCTTCCATAACAAAAAATTGTTCCGTGTGAGTTGTTGTGCAGGGGGTGATCCAAGTGCAGCAGCCAATGCCGAGCTTGATGATGAATAGCTCATTGCAGCGGAAGAAGGGATCAATCTGGAGTTTGGGTTTGTAGATTCTCGGGTTGTCAAGATCGGCAGTAGATGCACGATCGGATTGCAATTGTCTGATTTGTAGTGTGATCACGGCAGTGCAGCGATCTGATGTTGGTTGTCTGTCTTGCAGCAGCAGCGACTTCAGGAGCAGCAGCGACGGCAGGAGATTTGTCGATCGGGATTGGTTCTGTCTTGCAGCGCGCGACTCCAGGAGCAGCAGCGACGGCAGCAAGTTTGTCGATCGGGATTGGTTCTTTCTTGCAGCGCGCGACTCCAGGAGCAGCAGCGACGGCAGGAGGTTGTCGATCGGGATTGGTTTTCTGTCTTGCGGCGGCGGCGGCTCTGAAAGCGGCGGCGGCGGCGGATGTTCGACGGCAGCTAGGTGTCGTGGAAGACGAGCTCTGATACCATGACGGAAATTTAGGGTTGAACGAGTGGGTTCGTCTCCCCTCGTGTACGTGTTGATATGGAGGCCAAAGAGGCCAAATATTACAGGGATTCGGTACAGAGTTTTGGTAGAAAACGCACACAAAAGGAACGATAGAAAAGCCTCTATTACAAACTCTAACACCACCGATTACATTCAATTTTTTCCTCTAACGTCATTAACTCATACAAATTAAACCCCCACGTACGCTCCATCTATTTTGTTTCCCAGCGTGTACATGTCATTTATTTCCAGCAATTAAATGCCGCACAATTAACTCAGAGCAAATTAACTCCTTGGTGCGGTCAAGGGATATCAAGGGAAGAAAATCATCGCTCCAAAAATAAAAGGCACAATCATCGCTCCCAAGAAAAGGCACAATCATCTACTATTTATACCCTTCAATCTTGAGTTAATATCCCACGACAATCTTCTTCCTCACTCCGGCTCCATCTAGATGGCGACACGCCCAGGAACGGTGAGGGTGGTGGCACCTCCACCAGACCCAGCTCCCGTCTGGCCTCCGATCAACATGTAATCGTCGTGTTTGGACCTTATTTGTTTTAAGCCACCCTGAGACAATTATGTTTCAAAGTTTAATATGCGCTCGTACTAACAAACATTTATATCTCTATAGCACCATGTCTGGTTTTATGGTTCTAAAGTTTATGCGCTCGTGGAATGGTAAAAAAGTTACACGGCCCGTTGCCATGGTGAATATACAATATCCAGTCGTGTCCTTTCCAAATAGGACCTCTTAAGGAGAAATCTATACTTATATCCAGTTGTTGAATACGCAGGAAGGATACCACCTACGGAACAATGTGCTGGTCAAGTTGTTAGAGATTTGGTCAAGTTACTACCGCTAGATTTTTTCATCCGATGTTGCCGGTTAAGTTAGTTTGAGCACGACTCGACATTTGGCAAGTGCATTATTATATATGTGCGACAGTTTTAGAATATTTTCAGTTATCCCGCAAATTATCAAAGACGATCCAGTGTATCCTTCCTGCAGTTTTATTATTTCAGCGTGTTTCAAATTCGATGTTCAACTATCAGGTTGCAAAGTATTATATATGTCAATAAAAATCAGTCTACTGTAGTTAGTATTGTACAATTATAGTTGCCAATGAGTGGGACGCGTCACTACGGGTTGAGATGACAAAACGATGCTAGCTTAACATGGACCTTGATATATTATGTGGCATGTTGTACATAAAAAGTATAATACCCGGGCAGTTATTAAAAAAAACTAAGCTACAACACAATGTTAGTAGAACTGACCTATACTGGCTTCATGCAGAACAATTCGCCTGGATGGCAAGGTATTGTACACCGTCTTTAGCTTCTGAAAAAGCGATTATTAGGCTAATTAATGATGGCAAAAAGGTCCGCTGAGGGGCAAGATTGGTGATAATGTGTAGTTCTATAAAAAGACCACATAGATCAGAGCATAAGTATACCAAAAAAAAAACCAGCAACCATAAGGCGATGAATAGTCGAAGCCACGCTTTACGGTTTCAGTGAAAAAAATTGGCAGATAAAATTAGCAAATGGTAACCGATTTAGACGCTCCATTCCAAGTTCATAAATTATCAAAGAGTAACCGATTTAGAAGCTCCAAGTCCCTATCATACAATTCGTAACTCCAATAGTCAACCTGCACGTCCACCTTCTTGTACCCCTGGGGATTGGAACATGGAACGGCTACACTATCATTATCTAATAACTCAACATCAGATCAGCTGGACGCGCCCGTGCTGCTCGGCCAGCACCGGGAACAAAACCTCCACGTAGACCTCCATTGCAGCCCGTAGACGACCTGACTTCACTCTCAGCACACAAGGCGGCTGACCGGCATAAGGGTGGGCTATAGCGACAATGGTGCCACGCCGGTAGACGGACTCGGCCATTCATATTTTCTCCAGGTTTTTTTTCCAGATAATATGTACCAAGATGTTTTGATGTCCTAAAAAACAATCCATCAAAATACCACTACATATTTGTTCATTAAAAAAGAATGCAACGATCCATTACAAGGTGTGGAGCAGGAATTATGAACAGGCAGAATCTCATATCCAAAATTGGTTACTCACATGGTAATGGACTTGATAATCACCTGCCTTAAAAACCAAACGTGATGTACGCCCGGTCATTTCCCCAGCTAGACCAATCGGAAATCTCGCCGATATCTTTCCTTAAAATCACGCCAGTCCAACCAAAAAGGAACCCCTGCCCCATATATCAAAGTTCGCCACCGAGATAGTTAGCACGGCGACGACGCCACAGCATCTGCAACAGCCTTATCGGCATCGCCTGCAGATCGATTTGTCCTCGGGTAAGTGATGAATAATTCATCTTTACCGTCAAAATTTCAAAATCATGATGAGAGAGGGTGCAAATCGTACCGAGTAGGTTGTAATGCTTGAGGTTGACGACGCCAGTTCCGGTACTCGCCGGGCGCGCCGTCGCCGCCGTTGTGCACGGAATCCATCCAATCAGCCAGATTAGGCGCGGGTGTGGATAGGGACGAGCCCGTATCCGCGACGCCGGCTGCTAGCTGGCTTAGATACCTAGCGCCAACCGCGGCCATGACTCGGGGGACGTAGGCCCGTTGCGGACCTTGAGAGAAGGGAGCGAGATGAGGGAGCCAGGAAGCTCCTCAGAGAGAGGAGCGAGAGGAGGGAGCTCATGAGGGTGTGGGGTGGGGGGGCATAGCCTGCCGGAACAGATCGAGAGAGGGGAGCTTGGGCATGGTCAGATGAGTTGAGGCATTAGGGAATGAGGATAGAGTAGATAGAGCTGATAGGCTCTTGCATACAGATCGAGAGAGGGAGCCTGGAGGTGGAGCCGATGGGATCAGCCTGGGCATGGTCAGATGAGTGGAGGCACTGGGGATAAAGTAGATAGAGCTGATACGCTCTTGCGTATTCTTTTTTTTTTAGAAAAAACCTGCTACTGCTTGCTTCCTCTTATATTTACTAGATGAGTTAGAATTAACCAATTAGATACCTGAATTCATGCAGCTAAGATTAGCCTCTATATATTCTATGATGAGTACTAATAGCTTGAGATGATTTATCACATAAATCATGACCGACGATAAATACCAGCTCGGTTGGTCATCCGGCAACGTACATGAACGGAGATGCATAGTGTGCATAATAGGTGTCGTAATAAGGACTATTTTTTTTCCTTGCAGATGGATTCACCGTCACGGTCCAGGGATCGTACTCCTTTCAAAGACTTGTCAAACACCATCAACACAAGTAAGTCCAATCATATTTAATTATGTAAGCACGTCATGTGGTGATCAACATCTGACTACGATGTGTATTCTAATAGATGTCGTCGAAAGGAGTAATGGGGGTGAATCCATTGATGCGAAATAACGCAATAGGCAACGTGCGCGGGAGCGATATGCGAAAATGAATCTACACTGTACGAGATGCCATCGTCTCTACGAAGGCTTTTTGCAACAATATTGGTATTTTGTGAGCCTACCGATGTGCGCGGACTATGGGAGAAACACTTCGAGGCAATGTCGGAAGATTATCACCACAATAATACATCAGAAGTTGTAGCTGAGCAAATGGTTCTCATAGATATCTGGAATATGCTCCAGTCAATGGGTAAGGACATAAGTTCTTTTCCTCTTCCTAAAATCGATAAGGACTTTGACAGTGTCACCGGTGTGAAAGGGGAGATCTATGAGGAAACCACCATCGAGATCAACGACGAGGACCTAAATCTATCAGGCGCACTTAATGCGGATCAAAGGTCCACCTATGATGAAATTATAGCCGCTGTTGATGGAGACGAGGGTGGTGTGTTCTTTGTGGATGGACCTTGAGGTACGGGAAAGACTTTTCTATATAGAGCACTGCTCGCAACGGTACGCGGAAAAAAAAAGATTGTTGTGGCAACAACTACATCTGGTGTAGCGGCTTCAATAATACAAGGAGGGAGGACGGCTCATTCACGGTTCAAGATACCGTTGAACATCAATGATGGTGGTGTTTGTAACTTCACTAAACAGAGCGGGACTGCCAAGCTCTTAAAGTCAGCTTCACTCATTATTTGGGACGAAGCTTCCATGACAAAGAGACAAGCCGTGGAGGCGCTGGACAATAGTATGTGTGACGTAATGAGTGATGAAAAGAGAGATAATATGAGCCTAGCCAACCTTCCGTTTGGTGGAAAGACGGTTGTGTTCGGTGGAGATTTTAGACAGGTCCTCCCAGTTGTTCTTAAGGGATCGAGATCTCAGCTAATTGATGCATCCCTACGTAGGTCTTACCTTTGGGACTGCATGCGTCATCTCAAGCTGGTACGCAATATGAGGGCACATAGTGACCCTTGGTTTGCACAGTACCTATTGCGCATTGGTGATGGTAGGGAAGAGATCAATTGTGATGGTGGCGTCCGCCTTCCAGATGAGATATGTGTGCCGTGTACCGGGAAGAACAGTGATCTTGATACACTAATAGAAAATGTGTTTCCTGATCTTTGTGCTAACATGTCAGATCCAAATTACATCACCTCTAGAGCAATCTTGTCAACGAGAAATGATTGCGTTGATAGAGTTAATATAAGATGATCAATAGATTCCAGGGAGATGAGATAGTGTACCATAGTTTTGACAATGCGGTGGATGACCCTCATAACTACTACCCATCTGATTTCCTAAACACTTTGACCCCTAATGGGCTGCCCCCACATTTGTTGAAGCTCAATATTAACTGTCCAGTCATATTGCTCAGAAACATTGATCATGCGAACGGGCTTTGCAATGGCACGAGGCTGGTGGTCCGAGGATTCCAAAGGAATGTCATCGATGAAGAAATTGTATTGGGCCAACATGCTGGAAAGAGGATCTTTTTGCCAAGGATCCCGCTTTGCCCCTGTGATGAGGAGATGTTCCCCTTTTAGTTCACGAGGAAGCAGTTTCCTATTAGGCTCAGCTTCGCCATGACGGTTAACAAGGCACAGGATCAGACTATCCCAAATGCCGGTATTTACTTGCCTGAGTCGGTGTTCTCTCATGGGCAGCTGTATGTTGCGCTATCTAGATCCACCTCTAGAAACAATGTGAAGATTCTTGTCATCCGAGATGGTGGTAATACGAAAAAGAACGTAGATGATACCCAAAAGAGAGGTCCAGTTGTCATGTTGGTACGTACACGAAGAACATCGTCTATAAAGAGATCCTGACATCATAGGCGAGGTATTTGTCACTTAAAATATCCAGTAATCATACTTTTATCATTTTTAAATTCTATGCATACTTATATTTAGAATTATTACTTGCTTGTGCAGATCAACTTCATTGTGATAATCATGTGGTGCGGAGAAATACATATTCAGCGTGGAAAGTCTTTCATGTAATATGTTCATGTGGACAAAAACATATCGCGTCCATTATTTTTTAGATTCAAAATTTCTGTAACTACTATTATCCTTTCATGAGTAACGGTCTAAATATTATCATGGTAGGAATGTACATACGCTAGACTTATAGCTAAATTACTCATGTCCCGTAGCAAGGCACGGGCATTTTACTAGTTTATCTAAAACATACAATTGGTTCCGTCTTCGCCCGATACGTCGTTGCCTTCGTCCGTCGTCTCACCTATCCGGCCCTTTTGCATTTTGGTCCCAATATCCCGCATCCCAATCTCGCTCCTCTCTCACGCGACGCCACAAAGCGCCGCAGTGCTTCCCTCCTTCCCCATCCAGATATCGAGATCACGCCGCAGTCGCTTCCCCATCCATTCCCCTGCTCATCTTCAAATCCGCTGCCATGCGGGCTTGGTTCACGCGCGAGGAGGTAGGTAGAGGAAGCGGACTCTCGTGCTAGAGCTAGAGTTTTCGTGTGCGGCGCGTGAGGTGTGGCACAGGACGTGGAGGAATGGTAACGACATATTCCCATCATCACCCGCTCCTATCTCACCGCTGCGGTCGTCACCCTCGTGGTACCCTCTCCCATCCCGGCGGTCTTTCGTCGTTCAAGACGCGATCAGGTGCGCTCCGCCTGGTCTCCCATCTCCACCTTTGACGAGATCCCGCCATCGTCCCATGTTCCGCGCCGCCATGGATGACTCTAGCGGCGGCCTGGGCCCTCGACGCCCCCACCCAAAGATCCACCACTGCCGGAACGGCTGCCTGCAGCGCCTCACTTGCCACGGTAGCGCACAACGGCTGCTAGGGGAGTCTACAGGCGCCGCTCCCCGAGTCCACACTAGGGAAGGTAATACATCACCGTTACATTCACCCTCACTCCGTACAATCGGTTCAACCAACCCCTTTCATAACTCAGAACATGCTTGGCACTTGGTTTACAGTATCAATGCCATGGGAGACTGGTCAAATTGGAAATATCTAGAGCTGCTAAGTTTATGCAACGATATGATCTGATTTAGATTCAACGAAATATGGGTACACATACTTAAGCAGCTACATGTATGCAACTTTACAGGTCCCATTCGTTCAATGCCTGTCTATGGGTGGGGGCGGAGGAGCTGGGCATCGCGAGCACGGGTGGTCTCATAAGAGCTGGACCATCCCATCCATCGCCGCCGCACAACCCGTATGTGCTCCGCCGTGGACGAGCAGATGCTCCCTGCGGCTAGATCGAGTTGGTGGTCATCCCAGAATCAACGAGCTTGAATCAAGATGCTTGTGGTGATTCTCGTCCTACAGAGTGGCCCCTAAGATCTGGATCACGCCTGCATGGAGGAGGAGAGATCCTAGACGGTGGAGCGCGGCTCTCCTCCAACCCGGCGACGTTGCGTCTGCGGTCTGCATGAGTAGGCCTTTTCCCATTTTTTTCATGTTCCTTATCTGAATATTAGTGGTAATGGCTATTTCTTGGTACCTTCCTATACATGTCTTGGGGGTTTATTTTGTGTCCCTAGCGGTACATGTTACTATTTGTTCCAGTTCCATTTTTGATGCAAGATAGAGAAGTAATATCTGATTTGTACATGTTCCATGGTTCTAAATCATAATAGTTTATGATTTTGTACATGTTCGATCATATCCACTTTTCTTGGAATTCTTTATGGCAGATTTCTACAAAGTATCTTTAAAAATACTTCACCGCACTTTTTTTTTGCAAGAAATTTTTGGTCCCAACCATGTGTTCTTAATGGTGGATTCAAACACATGGAATACAATGCTTCCTATTAACTTATCAAACAGTCAGTGCAAATGGCGTGTCAAACAAATTAAAGTTTGTCGGCTGGAATATGGTGGAAAATGACATTAGTGCTCAAGGATAGGCGGCTCCTGTGGAGGTCAAGTGTGAGGTAAGTGATGGGATGTAGCAGTACATTGACCTGGCGACGGAGCAGCGACGGAGCACATAGTAGGAGAAGAATACAACTACCGCGCCTAAGTTCGTCTTCTTGACCATGTTCTACACACATATAAAAGTAATAGATCAATGGAATCTTTAAAGTCTGTACTTCAGTTTCATTTCATTTTGCAGTAGCCACACAATTAGCTCATCAAGTTACATACAGAGATCCTTGCACTACAATTGGAATTTTGTTCATGGTTGAGCAATCAAAATTCGTTCTAAATTTCTTGAGTCGAAGGCCCAGATTTAGGCAGGAATTTGGCCGGTTTACCCGGTTTTCCTAGCTTTAGGTAAGAATTAGGCCGGTTTTATCGGGTTCTCTTTTTTCAAGGATATGCCTTGGAAAGGCATATCAGGTTTCATAGAAGAGGGAATCCAGAAGGCTACAAGTTACAACGCGGGCTGGCACAGACGCCAGACACGCACCCACACTGCCTAGGCAGCTACAAAGCCAAACAGGACTACTAGCAGCATGTCCACCTTTCTACCTGAGCTAGGCTACCCCTAAAGAGACCGACACTACACCAACAGATTGCCTCGCTAGCCACCTTGTCAACCACCTGGGATGACGAGGGCGAGGCTCCACGGAAAACAATGTCGTTGCGATGGGTCCAGAGGGTCTAGGAGACAAGCGCCACCGCGGTCCAGAGGTCTCTCTCCTCGGCCGCCTGAGCCCTGTGCGAGGTGATCCAAGCCACGAAGGATGGTTCGTTCGTCGGCATCCACCCAGAGCACCCCACCGGCGTAAGAAGACCGCCCAGACGGTGCATGCAAACACACATCCCACCAGCAGGTGATCGATCGTCTCAGCGTGCTGATCGCAGAAAGTACAGGCAGCAGGCTTGGGGAGGTTGCGGCGCTCAAGCCTGTCGGCCGTCCAACAACGACCCTTTGCTGGCAACCACAGGAAGAAACGACATTTGGTCGGCGCCCTCGACCTCCAGATGTGACGAGCCCCGGCCATGTACTCCAACCCAAGACAGAGCGTCATGTAGCACGAGCGGGAGGAGTAAGAGCCGCTGGAGTCCCACATCCACATGAAAGTGTCCTGCTGGTCCGGCGCTAGTGTGCCTCGTCATCGAGTTACGGTCAAAGTCACGTGTACAAGAGCTCTGCATGCAGATTCGTAGGTGTCTCGTCCCTCGCATGAATGCAAAGGCTTCAGCTAGCGTACCTTAATATGTAGCCAAGTAAGCTAAATACCAAGAAGGCAACTCACACTCCATCGGTACGTATGTTAAAAAAGTCACGTGTACACAAAAATGTAAAATCTATTGGTATCTATTTCAAAGGATGGGCTGCCGAGCCCGCGGGCTCATGCGGAGACGGCGGCGGCTCTGGCTCCCGATCGATCTGGGCGCACGACGAGGCGGTGTCGGCGCGGAGGTGGTGTGGTGGTGGTGCTCCGGCGGGGCTAGGGAAGATGACCGACCATCGGAACTCACTGGGTGCAGCGGTTGTGAGCAGGCCGAGGCCGGGCGACCACGTCAAGCAGTGGCGGATCCAGGGGGCGAGCGGGGTCCAGGCCACCCTATGATTCGGCCTCCCCCATCCTAATCCAGCAGAGGCCAAAGCTGTGGAATTGTATTAGTATAGCTTAATACACGACAACGCTGGCTAATCATCTCCTTCTAATCCTGCCCAGCGACATGACCCTTTTACCCAAAGCCATTAACCAGACATGGGCCCATGGACACAATAATGGCACGCGCATAATAGCAAAGATCTGAAGGATGTATTGCATAACGGACTTCCTGTAGGTCTATAGTTCTACACGCAGAGTTTGTATCCATGTCTACTTGAATTACCCCGCCCTTGCCCCTGGGCCGCCTCCGCCACGGCCACACAGACTCGGACTCGGTCTTCACATCTGTATCGATTGTCGACGACAATTAGTAATCGCCGCCATCACATGTACCACGCCCCCATGACATAATTCCTACCCAAGAGGTATTATAATTCCACAATCTAGCTTGGTCGGTCGAATAATTTCTACTCGCTAATTTGATTTGTTACTTGGAACAGTTTATTATTTATTTTCAACTAGTATAACTCCTTGGCATGAATAGAAATACACACCAAATTAGTAAATTTTAAGCCCGTTGGTTGGACCTCCAACTCTTGGTACATTAGTTATTCTAATCATGTCCTTATTTATATGCAAAATTCCGGGTCAATTATTACATCGTCTATTGTAGTTACTGAACAAGCTAGAGTAGGAAGCAGGACATACGAGCGAGACCTAAAAGCGCCAACAGTTTCCGATCTGTCTATCGAGTATTGATAAACAAGTAAAAGCACACCAATTTCTATGTTTCCATGATAATTATGACCTAATATATTTTTTATTTTTTGCCTCTTTTCCTGGATCCGCCCCTGACGTCAAGTAGGGGCGATGACTCCCGGTTGGAACCCAATCTTTGTGTGCAAAATCTTAGGTGTCTCTTCTCATCCACGCATCATTCCAATGAACGCCGAGGCTTCAGCTCATCCAAGGTACTAACCACTGAATTAGCTTTAATAACCAATTAAGCTAAATACTACTCCCTCCGTGCTGAAATAAGTGTCGCGTGACCACAAGTTATTTGAATTATTATTATTTCGGCAAATATTACATGGGCCATGTCAAATATTCAAGCTATTCTAACACATTGATATGTCGAACCGCCACTCGATCGGAAACTAGCATGGTTTGATGAAAACACCTTCTTTCGCGCCACCTTGGGTGCTCGGCTGTTTCTTTCCATCTTGGTTGACATCGATTTCCAACGCGACGTCGTCGACGGTAACAAACTCCGATGAGAAGACAACTTCCTCGAGGTACGGCAACCGTAATCCTCGCACTCGGACATCAACCGGAATATCGGACGATGGACAGCGGGGGAGGGGGGGGGCGATAGGAGAGCCACCTCCTAGGCTGGGGCCTCCGCCACTTTTTACATCGAAGGATGAATTCGCTGTCACATACTACTCATCGACCTCGGTAAGTTCTTTGCCAAACCAATGTTTGCCGCATTACTTTGCCTCGCAAGTTGCTAACTCATGCTCAAACATGTTCGGGGAACCAACATTCTAGTCATGCTTCTCCTAGTGCATCACTGGGTTCTCACAAGATCACAACAGCTTATCCCGATGGTCCTTCTCCTGGTCATTATGTTTTTCATTTTTCTCTGACCTATCCTAACACAAATAAAGAAACATCAAGTGATAGCAAATTTTGAAGGTTTGATAGGCATTAGTCTAGCAGGGCCCACATGATGGGGTTTCGCCTAAAACAACTTTGTGGAAGGCCGAAAATTCTCCCCCACTTCCATGGGGTCGCAATATGGGTATATAATTAAGGTTGGTGTATGCGATTAAGAGCATGTATACAACTATAAGTTGGCACCTCCTTCACAAACAGGACTATCCTACATGAATATTCTACATTTGCATATCTAAACTCCCATTTCAATGCCACCAACCCAACGGTTGTAAAAAGATATCCACATGCGATAACCACTACTGAAGGATTATTAGGGGGTGGATGATGGAGGGCCCACAAGACAAGGTTTCACCTGAAACGCCGCCGGGAAGGGTCGAACACCCTACCCACTTGCATGAGGCGATACTATACATATACAAGGATGATGTGCATGATAAAATCGGATACACGACCGTGAGGTGACACTTTCTTTGCAAAAAAAAATGGCTATCACGCCAGAGATTTTGCACTTGTAAGGTTAAACTCCGATTTCAAAACCATCGACCCAAGTGTTGTAAGAACTTGTCCTCCTTTTGGATTTTTCATGTTCCTATGAGTTTTTCAAACACCAAAAAATATAAAGACCACATTTAAAACAACTATTAAAGGATTTGTAGGGATTAGACAACATGGGTCCCATGAGACGGGCTTCGCTTAAAACCGCGTCGAGCATGACATGATCCCTCATCCACTTGCACAAGGTCATAATATGGTTATATAAGGCCGTTGCACTTTTATTAATTAAGAGGAGGTACACAAATGTAAGGTGGAACTTAATTCCCAAATAGGACTATCTCGCACAAATATTCTACGCCTATAGGGATGTCCTGTCACTTCGATACCACCGACCTAACTCCTGCAATAAGTCCACCTCTTTTTTGGGTTTTTTCTGTTCCTATTACCGACGCTAACACAAACAAACTACATGTGACAAGCACTTTTGAAGGGTTGCTAGGAGTTAGATGAAATAGGACCCATGTGGTGGAATTTCACGGAGCAAGGAAGGTCAGGAAACCCTCCCACACTTTCACTAGGACGTAATATGGGTATATTAAGGGTGATGATCTTGATTAGAGCCAATGCAAAACTATGTGGCGGTACTTCCTTCACAAATAGGACTATCCTGACCCAAATATTCTACACTTGTATGGAATTGGTATCCTTTTGTTGTTTTCATGTTCCTTTATACAAACAAACATAAAAAACCACATGTGATAACCAGGTTTCGAAGTATTGGTGGGGTTAGATGACATGGGCCCAGGGGAAAAGGTTTCGATGAAAACCATGCTGGGATGGGCTGGAGCCCCTCTACCATTTGCATGGGGCCCTAATAATGATATACATGGATATAATGTTTGAATAAGACAGCGTACACAACCGTGAGGTAATATTTCCTTCACACATTAAGATTCTGCATTTGTAGGGCTAAACTCCCACTTGGATGCTAGCGCCAATGGTGGCACATGGTCCTGGTCATATCTTTCGACTTTGCCGACAATAGTATGGTGTCGTCCTACGTTCTCGGTTGTTGAATGCCTTACCATCGTGTCGGAGATGTTTGGTTCCTTTGTCGACCACCATCAATTGAAATTCGAGAATTCTATATAATGTTGGACGTCCAATATAAATGATGCGACTTCAGGTGGTATTAGTGTCGCGATTTCTTCCGGTGAGTTTTTCGAGGTGTCGTCTCGGCTCGTGGGTTCTTGGTCTATGCTGGTACTGTGCATCACCTTTCGGCGATGACGTAGACACTCAAGTCGATGTTTGCATGTGGGGCAGTGTTCAGTCGGTACATTCTCCACCATCGTGAGGCCATGGTTGGTTCCCTTGATCGAGGTGCATGTTATCCCAGGAGTTGCTGTGACTCGACGGGATTTTCTGAAAACAATCTCGCGGGCATGACAAGTGCTATGGCGTGCATATACAGATGCATGTGTGGCAATTTTATTTACGTCATGTGTTGTGGTCAAACCGCGTGGACATACCCATGAAGATGGATTTACTAGCACAAGTATCCATGCACCGATTATATAGGAGCGCCAAAGGAAATTCGACACGGTGAGTAGAGATGCTGCGGCGGGGATTTCGTTTTGTAGCAAAAATTCCATTTACCGTGGGGCGGGGATTTGGGGCCAAAATAAGCCGACGCAAAGTGATCCGAAGGAAACCTTAGGCGCGGAAAGGATTCGGCCAATGAGATGTGAAGAAACCTACTCCTATGGATCGGCCATCTGAACCATCCAACGATCCAAATCTACGTCTCACCACCACATGTCTCCCGACACTGAAATTTGATATCGCGGGGAAAAAAATTCGTTTTCGGGCCGAGCGGGAAGTTTGGGCCCAAGACGGAAATCCATGGAGCGAGAGCGACACCAACCCCTCTCTCTCTCTCTCTCTCTCTCGCTCGTAGCTATCTCCTGTCCCTGTTATCAAAAAAAAAAAAAAAACCTATCTCCTGTCCCACCGACAGCAGCCCCTCTTTTCTGCCCCCAACCTGACCTGACCCAAAACCGAGCTCAGCGTCTCAAGGTAAGCGGTGCGGCTCTGTAAGCCCCAAATCCGAATCCCCTTCTGCCCCCAACCTGACCTGACCCAAAATTTTA
Source organism: Alopecurus myosuroides (assembly GCA_028641055.1). Lineage (NCBI taxonomy): Eukaryota > Viridiplantae > Streptophyta > Magnoliopsida > Poales > Poaceae > Alopecurus > Alopecurus myosuroides. The sequence continues at coordinate 564,099,582 of CM054058.1, forward strand.
CTTCTTTCTCCCTTGAGCAGCAGCCTCAGCGCCTCCCTCTGTCCCGTTGGATGGATTTGCTGCAGGTCGAGGACGGCGCGTCATTGAGGTTATCTCACTCTCCACGACACTCCTGCTGGTTTCATATGAATCTAGATGCTTAGCTGTTGTATGTGTGTGTCTTGTCGCCAAATTACAAAAGGATTACGTGCTCAGCGAGGAGTAGAAATTTTGGTAGGAAAATTCTGTGTAGCTCTTGACGCGACAGAAATATGCACTTGTTGTGTCCTCTAGTACGCCTGCAGCAGCTGCCTGGAGCAGGCATCTGTACGTGATGGTGCCATGCCATGATTTACCTCTACCCACTACGGGAGAGCTTATCTTTCCCGTGTGCCTCCGGTCTTTACCGTGTGCTGCATATCGGGCGCACGGTAAAGACTTCTTTACCGTGTGCGGCACACGGGAAATAAAAACACACGGTATATTACCACGAAAAACACACGGTAACGTTCGGCACACGGTAAAGAAAATAAAATGCACACGGTAAAGACGCAAGCACGGCAAAGCCAGTACAGTGCAACTTGAAATATTCTTTACCGTGTGTTTGCACACGGTAAAGATTAAATCTTTACCGTGTGCAAACACACGGTAAAGAATATTTTACTTGCACACGGTAAAGACCAATTTTTTTTCTATTTTCTCAAACCAATGATCATTCTCGTGGTATATTTTTTCATAACTTACCCATATTTGACACATAGTTGTGTATTGGTATGGAAAACAATGGTGCCAAATTGGGTCTTCAAATTATTATTAGAAATGTCACATATTTATTTATTTTTTGTGCAAAATACTACGGTTTTGGGCCAAACGGCGGGTGTTATGGTCAAATTCATGACATAGTTGTTTAAATCTTCCCATATTCCACACAAACATGCATCGCACGAACGGTGTTGACGGAGAAATTTTTCCTTTTCATTGGAGAAATACCGGACATATACGGAAACACGCGGTAACGGCGTCGAAATGGGGTAGCAATGTGGAATTAGTTGCTTGGTTGTGTTAGGGTAGGCCATAGAAACCCAAGACACATTGGTAGAACACAAATCTTCGAAAAATTCACGATGTTTCGTCCGATACGAAAGTTTCACCCTATAAGAGCGTGTAAACTCACGAGAGAGTATTGGATGCCGGTGAAGCGGCCCACACACCGGAGTGCAATCTTTGCCATCAAAAGCACACAACACACCTATACTAACATGGTATGTCACCCCCTAGCTTGTGTTATGATCCATACGCTCCGTAGCCCCACCTCCGGTGAAACCCTGCCTCCGTTGGAGAAATACCAGACTTATACGGAAACACACGGTAACAACGTCGAAAGTGGGTAGAAATGTGTAACTAGTTGCTTGGTTGTGTTAGGGTAGGCCATATAAACCCAAGACATATTGGTAGAACACAACTCGGAAGATTCACGATGTTTCGTCCGATACGGAAGTTTCACCCTATAAGCGCGTGTAAACTCACGAGAGAGAAGTGGATGCCGGTGAAGCGCACCATACCCCGGAGTGCAATCTTTGCATTAAAAAGCACACAACACAACTATACTAACATGTTATGATCCCCCATAGCTTGTGTTGGCATCCAGTCGCTCCGTAGCCCCTCCCCCTCCGATGAAACCCTACCTCCGTTGGAGAAATACCGGAGTTATACGGAAACACGCAGTAACGGCGTCGAAAGGGGTAGCAATGTGGAACTATTTTCTTGGTTGTGTTAGGGTAGGCCATATAAACCCAAACAACAAGGTAGAACACAACTCTTCGGAAGATTCACAATGTTTCGTCCGATACGGGAGTTTCACCCTATAAGCGCGTGTAAACTCACGAGAGA